>JAMOIN010001161.1:0-35337 GCA_024666655.1 Dascyllus trimaculatus | reverse complement strand
ACATCATACCGTGGGATGAGGTCAAAAATGCCTCAAAAACGTCACCCCGCAGGATGATGTCAAAAAGGTCACAAAAAGGTCACAAAAAGGTCAAAAATGTCGCAAAAATGTTATACCGCGGGATGACGTCAAAAATATCACAAAAACGTCATACCGCGGTATGAGGTCAAAAATGTCACAAAAAGGTCAAAAATGTCTCAAAAACGTGATACCGAGGGGTGAGGTCAAAAATGTCACAAAAACGTCATACCGCGGGATGAGGTCAAAAATGTCACAAAAACGTCATCCGGCGGGATAATGTCAAAAATGTCACAAAAAGGTCAAAAATGTCACAAAAACGGCATACCACGATATGATGTCAAAAATGTCACAAAAACGTCATACCGCGGAATGATGTCAAAAATGTCACAAAAACGTCACATCGCAGGATGAGGTCAAAAATGTCACAAAAACGTCATACCGCGGTATTAGGTCAAAAATGTCACAAAAAGATCAAAAACGTCACAAAAACGTCATACCGCAGGATGAGGTCAAAAAAGTCATAAAAACGTCATACCGCGGAATGAGGTCAAACATGTCACGAAAACGTCATACCGCGGTATGAGGTCAAAAATGTCACATAAACGTCATTCTGCGGATTGATGTCAAAAATGTCACAATAAGGTCAAAAATGTCACAAAAACGTCATACCGTTGGATGAGGTCAAAAGTGTCACAAAAGCGTCATACCGTGGGATGAGGTCAAAAATGTCACAAAAACGTCATATCGCGGGATGAGGTCAAAAATGTCACAAAACCGTCATACCGCTGGATGAGGTCAAAAATGTCACAAAAACGTCATACCGTGGGATGAGGTCAAAAATGTCACAAAAACGTCATATCGCGGGATGAGGTCAAAAATGTTACAAAAACGTCATATCGCGGGATGAGGTCAAAAATGTCACAAAAACGTCATACCGTGGTATAAGGTCAAAAATGTCACAAAAAGATCAAAAATGTCACAAAAACGTCATACCGCGGGATGAGGTCAAAAAAGTCATAAAAACGTCATACCGCGGAATGAGGTCAAACATGTCATGAAAACGTCATACCGCGTTATGAGGTCAAAAATTTCACAAAAACGTCATTCCGCGGGATGAGGTCAAAAATGTCACAAAAAGGTAAAAAATGTCTCAAAAACGTGATACCGCGGTGTGAGGTCAAAAATGTCACAAAAACGTCATACCGCGGGATGAAGTCAAAAATGTCACAAAAACGTCATACGGCGGGATAATGTCAAAAATGTCACAAAAAGGTCAAAAATGTCACAAAAGCGGCATTCCACGATATGATTTCAGAAATGTCACAAAAGCGTCATACCGCGGAATGATGTCAAAAATGTCACAAAAACGTCACATCGCAGGATGAGGTCAAAAATTTCACAAAAACGTCATACTGCGGTATGAGGTCAAAAACGTCACAAAAGTCACAAAAACGTCATACCGCGCGATATGAGGTCAAAAATATCACAAAAACGTCATACCGCGTAATGAGGTCAAAAACGTCACAAAAAGGTCAAAAATGTGGCAAAAACGTCATACCGCGGTATGAGGTCAAAAATGTTACAAAAATGTCATACCGCGGGATGAGTTCAAAAATGCGTCAAAAACGTCACACCGCGGGATGATGTCAAAAATGTCACAAAAAGGTCAAAAATGTCTCAAAAACGTGATTCCGCGGCATGAGGTCAAAAATGTCACAAAAACATCATACCGGGGGATGAGGTCAAAAATGCCTCAAAAACGTCACACCGCGGGATGATGTCAAAAATGTCACAAAAAGGTCATACCGCGGAATGAGGTCAAAAATGTCACAAAAAGGTCAAAAATGTCTCAAAAACGTGATACCGAGGTGTGAGGTCAAAAATGTCACAAAAACGTCATACCGCGGGATGAGGTCAAAAATGTCACAAAAACGTCATCCGGCGGGATAATGTCAAAAATGTCACAAAAAGGTCAAAAATGTCACAAAAACGGCATACCACGATATGATGTCAAAAATGTCACAAAAACGTCATACCGCGGAATGATGTCAAAAATGTCACAAAAACGTCACATCGCAGGATGAGGTCAAAAATGTCACAAAAACGTCATACCGCGGTATTAGATCAAAAATGTCACAAAAAGATCAAAAATGTCACAAAAACGTCATACCGCGGGATGAGGTCAAAAAAGTCATAAAAACGTCATACCGCGGAATGAGGTCAAACATGTCACGAAAACGTCATACCGCGGTATGAGGTCAAAAATGTCACATAAACGTCATACTGCGGATTGATGTCAAAAATGTCACAAAAAGGTCAAAAATGTCACAAAAACGTCATACCGTTGGATGAGGTCAAAAATGTCATAAAAACGTAATACCACGTTATGATGTCAGAAATGTCTCAAAAACGTCAGATGAGGTAAAAAATGTCACAAAAACGTCATACCGCGGGATGAGGTCAAAAATGTCATAAAAACGTCATACCACGGTATGAGGTCAAAAATGTCACGAACACGTCAGATGAGGTCAAAAATGTCACAAAAACGTGATTCCGCGGTATGAGGTCAAAAATGTCACAAAAATGTCATACCGCGGGATGAGGTCAAAAATGCCTCAAAAAAGTCATACCGCGGGATGATGTCAAAAATGTCACAAAAAGGTAAAAAATGTCTCAAAAACGTGATACCGCGGTGTGAGGTCAAAAATGTCACAAAAGCGGCATTCCACGATATGATTTCAAAAATGTCACAAAAGCGTCATAGCGCGGAATGATGTCAAAAACGTCACAAAAACGTCACATCGCAGGATGAGGTCAAAAATGCCTCAAAAACGTCACACCGCGGGATGATGTCAAAAATGTCACAAAAAGGTCACAAAAAGGTCAAAAATGTCGCAAAAACGTCATACCGCGGTATAAGGTCAAAAATGTTACAAAAACGTCATACCGGGGGATGAGGTAAAAAATGCTTCAAAAACGTCACACCGCGGGATGATGTCAAAAATGTCACAAAAAGGTCAAAAATGTCTCAAAAACGTGATACCGCGGCATGAGGTCAAAAATGTCACAAAAACATACCGCGGGATGAGGTCAAAAATGCCTCAAAAACGTCACACAGCGGGATGATGTCAAAAATGTCACAAAAAGGTCACAAAAAGGTCAAAAATGTCGCAAAAATGTTATACCGCGGGATGACGTCAAAAATATCACAAAAACGTCATACCGCGGTATGAGGTCAAAAATGTCACAAAAAGGTCAAAAATGTCTCAAAAACGTGATACCGAGGTGTGAGGTCAAAAATGTCACAAAAACATCATACTGCGGTATGAGGTCAAAAACGTCACACCGCGGAATGATGTCAAAACTTGCACAAAAAGGTCAAAAATGTTGCAAAAACGTCATATCGCGGGATGAGGCCAAAAATGTCACAAAAACGTCATACCGTGGGATGAGGCCAAAAATGTCACAATAACGTCATACCGTGGGATGAGGTCAAAAATGTCACAACAACGTCATACCGTGGTAGAAGGTCAAAAATGTCACAAAGATCAAAAATGTCACAAAAACGTCATACCGCGGGATGAGGTCAAAAATGTCATAAAAACGTAATACCACGTTATGATGTCAGAAATGTCTCAAAAACGTCAGATGAGGTAAAAAATGTCACAAAAACGTCATACCGCGGGATGAGGTCAAAAATGTCACGAACACGTCAGATGAGGTCAAAAATGTCACAAAAACGTGATACCGCGGTATGAGGTCAAAAATGTCACAAAAATGTCATACCGCGGGATGAGGTCAAAAATGCCTCAAAAACGTCATACCGCGGGATGATGTCAAAAATGTCACAAAAAGGTAAAAAATGTCTCAAAAACGTGATTCCGCGGTGTGAGGTCAAAAATGTCACAAAAACGTCATACCGCGTGATGAAGTCAAAAATGTCACAAAAACGTCATACGGCGGGATAATGTCAAAAATGTCACAAAAAGGTCAAAAATATCACAAAAGCTGCATTCCACGATATGATTTCAAAAATGTCACAAAAGCGTCATACCGCGGAATGATGTCAAAAATGTCACAAAAACGTCACATCGCAGGATGAGGTCAAAAATTTCACAAAAACGTCATACTGCGGTATGAGGTCAAAAACGTCACAAAAAGGTCAAAAATGTGGCAAAAACGTCATACGGCGGTATGAGGTCAAAAATGTTACAAAAACGTCATTCCGCGGGATGAGGTCAAAAATGCCTCAAAAACGTCACACCGCGGGATGATGTAAAAAATGTCACAAAAAGGTCACAAAAAGGTCAAAAATGTCGCAAAAACGTCATACCGCGGTATAAGGTCAAAAATGTTACAAAAACGTCATACCGGGGGATGAGGTAAAAAATGCTTCAAAAACGTCACACCGCGGGATGATGTCAAAAATGTCACAAAAAGGTCAAAACTGTCTCAAAAACGTGAGACCGCGGCATGAGGTCAAAAATGTCACAAAAACATACCACGGGATGAGGTCAAAAATGCCTCAAAAACGTCACACCGCGGGATGATGTAAAAAATGTCACAAAAAGGTCACAAAAAGGTCAAAAATGTCGCAAAAATGTTATACCGCGGGATGACGTCAAAAATATCACAAAAACGTCATACCGCGGTATGAGGTCAAAAATGTCACAAAAAGGTCAAAAATGTCTCAAAAACGTGATACCGAGGTGTGAGGTCAAAAATGTCACAAAAACATCATACTGCGGTATGAGGTCAAAAACGTCACAAAAGTCACAAAAACGTCATACCGCGCGGTATGAGGTCAAAAATGTCACAAAAACGTCATACCGCGTTATGAGGTCAAAAACGTCACAAAAAGGTCAAAAATGTGGCAAAAACGTCATACTGCGGTATGAGGTCAAAAATGTTACAAAAACGTCATACCGTGGGATGAGGTCAAAAATTCCTCAAAAACGTCACACCGCGGGATGATGTCAAAAATGTCACAAAAAGGTCACAAAAAGGTCAAAAATGTCGCAAAAACGTCATACCGCGGTATAAGGTCAAAAATGTTACAAAAACGTCATACCGGGGGATGAGGTAAAAAATGCTTCAAAAACGTCACACCGCGGGATGATGTCAAAAATGTCACAAAAAGGTCAAAAATGTCTCAAAAACGTGATACCGCGGCATGAGGTCAAAAATGTCACAAAAACATACCGCGGGATGAGGTCAAAAATGCCTCAAAAACGTCACACAGCGGGATGATGTCAAAAATGTCACAAAAAGGTCACAAAAAGGTTAAAAATGTCGCAAAAATGTTATACCGCGGGATGACGTCAAAAATATCACAAAAACGTCATACCGCGGTATGAGGTCAAAAATGTCACAAAAAGGTCACAAATCTCTCAAAAACGTGATACCGCGGCATGAGGTCAAAAATGTCACAAAAACATCATACCGCGGGATGAGGTCAAAAATGCCTCAAAAACGTCACACCGCAGGATGATGTCAAAAATGTCACAAAAAGGTCACAAAAAGGTCAAAAATGTCTCAAAAATGTTATACCGCGGGATGACGTCAAAAATATCACAAAAACGTCATACCGCGGTATGAGGTCAAAAATGTCACGAACACGTCAGATGAGGTCAAAAATGTCACAAAAACGTGATACCGCGGTATGAGGTCAAAAATGTCACAAAAATGTCATACCGCGGGATGAGGTCAAAAATGTCACAAAAACGTCATCCGGCGGGATAATGTCAAAAATTTCACAAAAAGGTCAAAAATGTCACAAAAACGGCATACCACGATATGATGTCAAAAATGTCACAAAAACGTCATACCGCGGAATGATGTCAAAAATGTCACAAAAACGTCACATCGCAGGATGAGGTCAAAAATGTCACAAAAACGTCATACCGCGGTATTAGGTCAAAAATGTCACAAAAAGATCAAAAATGTCACAAAAACGTCATACCGCGGGATGAGGTCAAAAAAGTCATAAAAACGTCATACCGCGGAATGAGGTCAAACATGTCACGAAAACGTCATACCGCGGTATGAGGTCAAAAATGTCACATAAATGTCATACTGCGGATTGATGTCAAAAATGACACAAAAAGGTCAAAAATGTCACAAAAACGTCATACCGTTGGATGAGGTCAAAAGTGTCACAAAAGCGTCATACCGTGGGATGAGGTCAAAAATGTCACAAAAACGTCATATCGCGGGATGAGGTCAAAAATGTCACAAAACCGTCATACCGTTGGATGAGGTCAAAAATGTCACAAAAACGTCATACCGTGGGATGAGGTCAAAAATGTCACAAAAACGTCATATCGCGGGATGAGGTCAAAAATGTTACAAAAACGTCATATCGCGGGATGAGGTCAAAAATGTCACAAAAACGTCATACCGTGGTATAAGGTCAAAAATGTCACAAAAAGATCAAAAATGTCACAAAAACGTCATACCGCGGGATGAGGTCAAAAAAGTCATAAAAACGTCATACCGCGGAATGAGGTCAAACATGTCACGAAAACGTCATACCGCGTTATGAGGTCAAAAATTTCACAAAAACGTCATTCCGCGGGATGAGGTCAAAAATGTCACAAAAAGGTACAAAATGTCTCAAAAACGTGATACCGCGGTGTGAGGTCTAAAATGTCACAAAAACGTCATACCGCGGGAGGAAGTCAAAAATGTCACAAAAACGTCATACGGCGAGATAATGTCAAAAATGTCACAAAAAGGTCAAAAATGTCACAAAAGCGGCATTCCACGATATGATTTCAAAAATGTCACAAAAGCGTCATACCGCGGAATGATGTCAAAAATGTCACAAAAACGTCACATCGCAGGATGAGGTCAAAAATTTCACAAAAACGTCATACTGCGGTATGAGGTCAAAAACGTCACAAAAGTCACAAAAACGTCATACCGCGCGGTATGAGGTCAAAAATGTCACAAAAACGTCATTCCGCGTTATGAGGTCAAAAACGTCACAAAAAGGTCAAAAATGTGGCAAAAACGTCATACCGCGGGATGAGGTCAAAAATGTTACAAAAACGTCATACCGCGGGATGAGTTCAAAAATGCGTCAAAAACGTCACACCGCGGGATGATGTCAAAAATGTCACAAAAAGGTCAAAAATGTCTCAAAAACGTGATACCGCGGCATGAGGTCAAAAATGTCACAAAAACATCATACCGGGGGATGAGGTCAAAAATGCCTCAAAAACGTCACACCGCGGGATGATGTCAAAAATGTCACAAAAAGGTCACAAAAAGGTCAAAAATGTCGCAAAAATGTTATACCGCGGGATGACGTCAAAAATATCACAAAAACGTCATACCGCGGTATGAGGTCAAAAATGTCACAAAAAGGTCAAAAATGTCTCAAAAACGTGATACCGAGGTGTGAGGTCAAAAATGTCACAAAAACGTCATACCGCGGGATGAGGTCAAAAATGTCACAAAAACGTCATCCGGCGGGATAATGTCAAAAATGTCACAAAAAGGTCAAAAATGTCACAAAAACGGCATACCGCGGAATGATGTCAAAAATGTCACAAAAACATCACATCGCAGGATGAGGTCAAAAATGTCACAAAAACGTCATACCGCGGTATTAGGTCAAAAATGTCACAAAAAGATCAAAAATGTCACAAAAACGTTATACCGCGGGATGAGGTCAAAAAAGTCATAAAAACGTCATACCGCGGAATGAGGTCAAACATGTCACGAAAACGTCATACCGCGGAATGAGGTCAAAAATGTCACATAAACGTCATTCTGCGGATTGATGTCAAAAATGTCACAATAAGGTCAAAAATGTCACAAAAACGTCATACCGTTGGATGAGGTCAAAAGTGTCACAAAAGCGTCATACCGTGGGATGAGGTCAAAAATGTCACAAAAACGTCATATCGCGGGATGAGGTCAAAAATGTCACAAAACCGTCATACCGTTGGATGAGGTCAAAAATGTCACAAAAACGTCATACCGTGGGATGAGGTCAAAAATGTTACAAAAACGTCATATCGCGGGATGAGGTCAAAAATGTCACAAAAACGTCATACCGTGGTATAAGGTCAAAAATGTCACAAAAAGATCAAAAATGTCACAAAAACGTCATACCGCGGGATGAGGTCAAAAAAGTCATAAAAACGTCATACCGCGGAATGAGGTCAAACATGTCATGAAAACGTCATACCGCGTTATGAGGTCAAAAATTTCACAAAAACGTCATTCCGCGGGATGAGGTCAAAAATGTCACAAAAAGGTAAAAAATGTCTCAAAAACGTGATACCGCGGTGTGAGGTCAAAAATGTCACAAAAACGTCATACCGCGGGATGAAGTCAAAAATGTCACAAAAACGTCATATGGCGGGATAATGTCAAAAATGTCACAAAAAGGTCAAAAATGTCACAAAAGCGGCATTCCACGCTATGATTTCAAAAATGTCACAAAAACGTCATATCGCGGGATGAGGTCAAAAATGTCACAAAAACGTCATACCGTGGTATAAGGTCAAAAATGTCACAAAAAGATCAAAAATGTCACAAAAACGTCACATCGCAGGATGAGGTCAAAAAATTCACAAAAACGTCATACTGCGGTATGAGGTCAAAAACGTCACAAAAGTCACAAAAACGTCATACCGCGCGGTATGAGGTCAAATATGTCACAAAAACGTCATACCGCGTTATGAGGTCAAAAACGTCAAAAAAAGGTCAAAAATGTGGCAAAAAATGAGGTCAAAAATGTTCCAAAAACGTCATACCGCGGGATGAGGTCAAAAATGTTCCAAAAAGGTCAAAAATGTCACAAAAAAGTCATGCCGCGGTCTAAGGTCAAAGACGTCACAAAAAGGTAAAAAATGTCACATAAAAGTCATACCGCGGTATGAGGTCAAAAACGTCACAAAAGTCACAAAGACGTCATACCGCGTCTACACGACTTCCCAGCAGCCCCGCACACTGCAGCACAGCCCGCCTGGCTCTCTATCAGAGCCTGTTCACACCGCTCCCCAGCAGACCCTGTCCGCACGGCACCCCAGAAGCTCAGGCCAGCACACCGGGCTCCGCAGCCCAGCTCACCGGGCTTCCGAGCACAGCACACGGGGCCCCCCAGCACCACAGCCTGCCTGGGTCTCCATCAGAGCCTTTTCACAGCGCTTCCCAGCAGACCCTGTCCACACGGCACCCCAGCAGCTATGCCCAGCACACCGGGCTCCGCAGCCCAGCTCACCGGGCTGCCGAGCACAGCACACGGGGGCCCCCAGCACCGCAGCCCGCCCGGGTCTCCATCAGAGCCTGTTAACACCGCTTCCCAGCAGACCCTGTCCACACGGCACCCCAGCAGCTCAGCCAAGCACACCGGGCCCCGCAGCCCAGCTCACCGGGCTACCGAGCACAGCACACGGGGCCCCCAGCACCACAGCCCGCCCGGATCTCCATCAGAGCCTGTTAACACCGCTTCCCAGCATACCCTGTCCACACGGCACCCCAGCAGCTCAGCCCAGCACACCGGGCCCCGCAGCCCAGCTCACCGGGCTACCGAGCACAGCACACGGGGGCCCACAAGCACCACAGCCCGCCTGGCTTTCCATCAGAGCCTGTTCACCACGCTCCCCAGCAGAGCCTGTCCTCACGGATCCCAAGCAGCACAGCCCAGCACACCGGGATCCCCAGCCCAGCTCACCGGGCTCCCCAGCACAGAACACGGGACACATCAGCACCACAGCCCGCCTGGCTCTCCATCAGAGCCTGTTCACACCGCTCCACAGCAGAGCCTGTGTACACGGCTCCCCAGCAGCACAGCCCAGCACACCGGGCTCCCCAGCACCACAGCCCGCCTGGCTCTCCAGCAGAGCCTGTTCAAACCACTCCCAATCTGAGCCTGTACACACGGCTCCCCAGAAGCACAGCCTTCCACACCGGGCTCCTCAGCCCAGCTCACCGGGCTCCCCAGCACAGCACACGGGGGCCCCCAGCACCACAGCCCGCCTGGCAATCCAGCAGACCCTTTTCAAACCGCTCCCCAGCAGAGCCTGTTCAAACCACTCGCCAGAAGAGCCTGTCCACACGGCTCCCCAGCAGAGCCTGTCCACACGGCTCCCCAGCACACCGGGATCCCCAGCACAGCACACGGGGGCCCCCTTCACCACAGCCCGCCTGGCTCTCCATCAGAGCCTGTTCAAACCACTCCCCAGCAGAGCCTGTCCACACGGCTCCCCAGCAGCACAGCCCAGCACACCGGGCTCCTCCGCCCAGCTCACCGGGCTCCCCAGCACAGCACACGGGGGCCCCCCATCACCACAGCCCGCCTGGCTCTCCATCAGAGCCTGTTCACACCGCTCCCCAGAAGAGCCTGTCCACACGGCTCCCCAGCACCACAGCCCAGCACATTGGGGTCCCCAGCCCACCTCGCCGGGCCCCAAAACACATCACACGGGGGCGCCTAGCATCACAGCCCGCCTGGCTCTCCATCAGAGCCTGTTCACACAGTTCCGCAGCAGAGCCTGTCTACACGGATCCCCAGCACCACAGCCCAGCTCACAGGGTTCTCCAGCACTGCACACGGGGCCCCCCAGCACAACACACGGGCCCACCCAGCACAGCACACTGGCCCACCCAGCACAGCACACGGGGCTTCCCAGCACCACAGCCCGTCTGGCACTCCATTAGAGCCTTTTCAAACCTCTCCCCAGCAGAGTCTGACCAAACGGCTCCCAAGCACCACAGCCCAGCACACCGGGCTCCCCAGCCCAGCTCAACGGGCTCCCCAGCACAGCACACGGTGCCCCCCAGCACAGCACACGGGGCTTCCGAGCACAACAGCCCGCCTGGCTCTCCATCAGAGCCTATTCACTCCGCTCCCCAGCACAGCCTGTTCAAACCACTCGCCAGCAGAGCCTGTCCACACGGCTCCCCAGCAGAGCCTGTCCACACCGCTCCCCAGCACACCGGGCTCCACATCCCAGCTCAACGTGCTCCGCAGCACAGCACACGGGGGCCCCCAGCACCACAGCCCGCCTGGATATGCAGCAGAGCCTGTTCAAAGCACTCCCCAGCAGAGCCTGTCCACACGGCTTCCCAGCACCACAGCCCAACACACCGGGCTCCGAAGCCCAGCTCAACGGGCTCCCCAGCCCAGCTCACCGGGCTCCCCAGCACAGCACACGGGCCCCCCCAGCACCATAGCCCGCCTGGCTCTCCATCAAAGCCTGTTCACACCGCTCCCCAGCAGAGCCTGTCTACACGGCTCCCCAGCACCACAGCCCAGATCACCGGGCTCCCCAGCCCAGCTCACCGGGCTCCCCAGCACAGCACACGGGCCCCCCCAGCACCATTGCCCGCCTGGCTGTCCAGCAGAGCCTTTTCAACCCTCTCCCCAGCAGAGCCTGTCCACACGGCTACCCAGCACCACAGCCCAGCACACCGGGCTCCCCAGCACAGCTCACCGGGCTCCCCTGAACCACAGCCCGCCTGCCTCTCCATCAGAGCCTGTTCAACCCTCTCCCCAGCACAGCCTGTCCACACGGCTCCCCAGCACCACAGCCCAGAACACCGGGCTCCCCAGCTCAGCACACGGGGCCCCACAGCACCACAGCCCGCCTGACTCTCCAGCAGAGCCTGTTCAAACCACTCGCCAGCAGAGCCTGTCCACACGGGTCCCCAGCAGCACAGCCCAGCACACCGGGCTCCCCATCCCAAATCAACGGGCTCCTCAGCACAGCACACGGGGTCCCCCAGCACCACAGCTTGTCTGGCTTTCCATCAGAGCCTGTTCACCACGCTCCCCAGCAGAGCCTGTCCTCACGGATCCCAAGCAGCACAGCCCAGCACACCGGGATCCCCAGCCCAACACACCGGGCTCCGAAGCCCAGCTCAACGGGCTCCCCAGCCCAGCTCACCGGACTCCCCAGCACAGCACACGGGGCTCCCCATCACAACACACGGGGCCCCCAGCATAGCACACGGGGCCCCCCAGCACCACAGCCCGCCTGCCTCTCCATCAGAGCCTGGTCAACCCTCTCCCCAGCACAGCCTGTCCACACCCCTCCCCAGCACAACAGCCCAGAACACGGGGCTCCCCAGCCGAGCTCAACGGGCTCCCCAGCCCCGAACAGGGGGCCCCCCAGAACCACAGCCCGCCTGGCTCTCCATCAGAGCCTGTTCAGACCGCTCCCCGACAAAGCCTGTCTACACGGCTACCCAGCAGCACAGCCCAGCACACCAGGCTCCCCAGCTCAGTTCACCGGGCTCCCGAGCACGGCACACGGGGCCCCCCAGCACCACAACCCGCCTGGATCTCCATCAGTGCTTGTTCACATGGCTCCCCAGCAGAAAAGCCCAGCACACCGGGCTCCTCAGCCCAGCTCACCAGGCTCCCCAGCACAGCACACGGGAGCCCCCAGCACCACAGCCCGCCTGGCTCTCAAGCAGAGCCTTTTCAAACCAGTCCCCAGCAGAGCCTGTCCACACGGCTCCCCAGCACCACAGCCCAGCACACCGGGCTCCTCGGCCCAGCTCACCGGACTCCCCAGCACAGCACACCGGGGCCCCCAGCACCACAGCCGACCTGGCTCTCCATCAGTGCCTGTTCACACCGCTCCCCAGGAGAGCCTGTCTACACGGTTTCCCAGCACCACAGCCCAGCACACTGGGCTCCCCAGCCCAACTCAACGGGCCCCCTAGCACAGCACATGGGGGCCCCCAGCACCACAGCCCGCTTGGCTCTCCATCAGAGCCTCTTAACACCGCTCCCCAGCAGAGCCTGTGTTAACACCGCTCCCCAGCAGATCCTGTGAACACGGCTCCCCAGCACCACAGCCCAGCACACCGGGCTCGCCAGCCCAGCTCAGTGGGCTCCCCACCACAGCAACCGGGGGCCCCCAGCACCACGGCCCGCCTGGCTCTCCAGCAGAGCCTCTGCAAACCCCTCCGCAGCAGAGCCTGTCCTCACGGCTCCCCAGCACCACAGCCCAGCACACAGGGCTCCCCAGCACAGCACATGGGGGCCCCCAGCAAAACAGCCCTCCTTGCTCTACATCAGAGCCTGTTCAAACCGCTCCCCAGCCGAGCCTATCCACACGGCTCCCCAGCAGCACAGCCCAGCACACCAGGCTGCCCATCCCAGCTCACCGGTCTCCCCAGCACAGCACACGGGGGCCCTCAGCACGACAGCCCGCCTGGCTCTCCATCAGAGCCTGTTCACACCGCTCCCCAGCAGAGCTTGTCCACACGGCTCCCTAGCACCACAGCCCAGCTCACCGGGCTCGCAAGCACCACAGCCCAACACACCGGGCTCCACATCCCAGCTCAACGGGCTCCGCAGCACAGCACACGGGGGCCGCCAGCACCACAGCCCGCCTGGCTATCCAGCAGAGCCTGTTCACACGGCTCCCGAGCACCACAGCCCAACACACCGGGCTCCGAAGCCCAGCTCAACAGCACAGCACACGGGGCCCCCCAGGACCACAGCCCGCCTGGCTCTCCATCAGAGCCTGTCTACACGGCTCCCCAGCACCGCAGCCCAGCACACCGGGCTCCCCAGCCAAGCTCAACGGGCTCCCCAGCACAGCACACGGGACAACCCAGAACCACAGCCCGCCTGGCTCTCCATCAGAGCCTGTTCACACCGCTCCCCAGCTGAGCCTGTCTACACGGCTCCCCAGCACCACAGCCCAGCACACCGGGCTCCCCAGCAAAGCTCACCGGGCTCCCCAGCACAGCACACGGGGGCCCCCAGCACCACAGCCAGCCTGGCTCTCCATCAGAGCTTCTTCACACCGCTCCCCAGCAGAGCCTTTCAACACGGCTCCCCAGCACCACAGCCCAGCACACCGGGCTCCCCAGCCCTGCTCACCGGGGTCCGTAGCAGAGCACACGGGGGCCCCCAGCACCACAGCCCGCCTGGCTCTCCATCAGAGCCTGTTCAAACCAATCCCCAGCACAGCCTGTCCACACGCCTCCCCAGAAGCACAGCCCAGAAGACCGGGCTTCCCAGCCCAGCTCACCGGGCTCCCCAGCACAGCACACCGGGCCCCCCAACACCACAACCCGCCTGGCACTCCATCAGAGCTTTTTCAAACCTCTCACCAGCAGAGACTGTCCATACGGGTCCCCAGCAGTACAGCCCTGCACACCGGTCTCCCCAGCCCAGCTAACCGGGCTCCCCAGCACAGCACACGGGGGCCTCCAGCACCACAGCCTGCCTGGCTCTCCATCAGAGACTGTTCACACCGCTCCCCAGCAGAGCCTGTTCACTCCGCTCCCCAGCAGAGCCTGTCTACACGGCTCCCCAGCATCACAGCCCAGCACACCGGGCTCGCCAGGCAAGATCACGGGGCCCCCCAGCACAGCACACGGGGGCCCCCAGCACCACAGCCCGCCTGGCTGTCCATCAGAGCCCTTTTCACACCGCTCCCCAGCAGAGCCTTTCTACACGGTTCGCAAGCACCACAGCCCAGCACACCGGGCTCCCCAGCCCAGCTAAACGGGCTCCCGAGCACAGCACAAGGGGGCCCCCAGCACCACAGCCAGCATGGCTTTCCATCAGAGCCTGTTCACACCGCTCCCCAGCAGCACAGCCCAGCACACCGGGCTCCCCAGCACAGCACAAGGGGGCCCACAGCACCACAGCCAGCCTGGCTTTCCATCAGAGCCTGTTCACACCGCTCCCAAGCACCACAACCCAGCACACTGGGCTCCCCAGCCCAGCTAACCGGTCTCCTCAGCACTGGACACGTGGGCCCCCAGAACCACAGGCCGCCTGGCTCTCCAGCAGAGCCTGTTAACACCGCTACCCAGCAGAGCCTGTCCACAGGACTCCCCAGCAGCACAGCCCAGCACACCGGGCTCCCCAGCCGATCTCACCAGGCTCCCCAGCAAGGCACACGGGGCCCCCCAGCACCACAGCCAGCCTGGCTCTACAGCAGAATCTGTTGAAACCACTCCCCAGCAGAGCCTGTCTACACGGCTACCCAGCAGAACAGCCCAGCTCACCGGGCTACCCAGCCCAGCTAACCGGGCTCCCCAGCACTGGACACGGAGGCCCCAAGAACCACAGGCCGCCAGGCTCTCCAGCAGAGCCTTTTATCACCACTCCACAGTAGAGCATTTCCACAGGGCTCCCCAGCAGCACAGCCCAGCACACCGGGCTACCCAGCCGATCTCACCGGGCTACCCAGAGAGGCACACGGGGCCCCCCAGCACCACAGCCCGCCTGGCTCTGCAGCAGAGTCTGTTGAAACCACTCCCCACCAGAGCCTGTCCACTCGGCTCCCCTGCACCACAGCCCAGCACACCGGGCTCCCCAGCCCAGCTCAACGGGCTCCCCAGCACAGCCCACGGGGGCCCCCAGCACCACAGCCCGCCTGGATATAAATCAGAGCATGTTCAACCCTCTCCCCAGCAGAGCCTGTACACACAGCTCCCCAGCACCACAGCCCAGCTCACCGGGCTCCACAGCCCAGCTCAACGGGCTCCGCAGCACAGCACACGGGCGCCCCCAGCACCACAGCCCGCCAGGCTGTCCAGCAGAGCCTGTCCACACCGCTCCCCAGAAGAGCCTGTCCACACGGCTCCCCAGCAGAACAGCCCAGCACACCGGGCTCCCCAGCCCAGCTCACCGGGCTCCCCAGCACAGCACACGGGGCCCCCCAGCAGAGCCTGTCTACACGGTTGGCCAGCACCACAGTCCAGTACACCGGGCTCCCCAGCCCAGCTCACCGGGCCCCCCAGCACAGCACACGGGGGCCCCCAGCAACAAGGCCCGCCTGGCTCTCCATCAGAGCCTGTTCAACCCTCTCCCCAGCATAGCCTGTCCACACGGCTCCCCAGCACCACAGCCCAGCACACCGGGCTACTCTGCCCAGCTCACCGGGCTCCCCAGTACAGCACACGGGGGCCCCCAGCAAACCACACGGGGCCCCCCTTCACCGCAACCCGCCTGGCTCTCCAGCAGAGCTTTTTCAAACCGCTCACCAGTAGAGCCTGTCCACACGGCTCCCCAGCACCACAGCCCAGCACACAGGGCTCCCCAGCCCAGCTCACCGTGCTCCGCAGCACAGCACACGGGGGCCCCCAGCACCACAGCCCGCCTGGCTCTCCAGCAGAGCCTGTCCACACGGCTCCCCAGCAGCACAGCCCAGCACACCGTGCTCCCCAGCACAGCACACGGCTGCCCCCAGCACAGCACACGGCTGCCCCCAGCACCACAGCCCGCCTGGATCTCCAGCAGAGCCTGTCCACACGGCTCCAAAGCACCACAGCCAAGCACACTGGGCTCCCCAGCCCAGCTAATCGGTCTCCTCAGCACTGGACACGGGGGCCCCCAGAACCACAGGCCGCCTGGCTCTCCAGCAGAGCCTGTTAACACCGCTCCCCAGCAGAGCCTGTCCACACGACTCCCCAGCAGCAAAGCCCAGCACACCGGGCTCCCCAGCCGATCTCACCAGGCTCCCCAGCAAGGCACACGGGTCCCCCCAGCACCACAGATCGCCTGGCTCTCCAGCAGAATCTGTTGAAACCACTCCCCAGCAAAGCCTGTCTACACGGCTACCCAGCAGCACAGCCCAGCTCACCTGGCTACCCAGCCAAGCTAACCGGGCTCCCCAGCACTGGACATGGGGCCCCAAGAACCACAGGCCGCCTGGCTCTCCAGCAGAGCCTTGTATCACCGCTCCACAGTAGAGCCTGTCCAAAGGGCTCCACAGCAGCACAGCCCGGCACACCAGGCTCCCCAGCCGATCTCACCGGGCTACCAAGCAAGGCACACGGGGCCCCCCAGCACCACAGCCCGCCTGGCTCTACATCAGAGCCTTTTCACTCCGCTCCCCAGCAGAGCCTGTTCAAACCACTCCCCAACAGAGCCTATACACAAGGCTCCCCAGCACCACAACCCAGCACACCGGGCTCCCCAGCCCAGCTCAACGGGCTCCCCAGCACAGCACACGGGGCCCCCCAGCACAGCACACGGGGCGTCCCAGCACAACAGCCCGCCTGGCTGTCCATCACAGCCTGTTCACTCCGCTCCCCAGCAGAGCCTGTTCAAACCACTCGCCAGCAGGGCCTGTCCACACGGCTCCCCAGCAGAGCCTGTCCACACGGCTCCCCAGCACCACAGCCCAGCACACCGGGCTCCACATCCCAGCTCAACGGGCTCCGCAGCACAGCACACGGGGGCCCCCAGCACCACAGCCCGCCTGGCTATCCAGCAGAGCCTGTTCAAACCACTCCCCAGCAGAGCCTGTCCACACGGCTCCCCAGCACCACAGCACAGCACACCGGGATCCCCAGCCAAGCTCACCGGGCCCCCCAGCACAGCACACGGGGGCCCCCAGCACCACAGCCCGCCTGGCTCTCCATCAGAGCCTCTTCACACCGCTCCCCAGCAGAGCCTGTCCACACAGCTCCCCAGCAGCACAGCCCAGCACACCGGGCTCCATAGCCGATATCACCGGGCTCCGCAGCACAGCACACGGGGCCCCCCAGCACCACAGCCCAGCACACGGGGCTCCCCAGCACAGCACACGGGGGCCCCCAGCAACACTGCCCGCCCTGCTCTCCAGCAGAGCCTGATCAAAACACTCCCCAGCAGATCCAGTCCACACGGCTCCCCAGCAGCACAGCCCAGCACACAGGGCTCCCCAGCACAGCACACGGGGGCCCCCAGCACAGCACACGGGGGCCCCCAACACCACAGCCCGCCTGGCTCTCCAGCAGAGCCTTTTCAAACCAATCCCCAGAACAGCCTGTCCACACGCCTCCCCAGCAGCACAGCCCAGCACACAGGGCTCCCCAGCCCAGCACACCGGGCTCCCCAGCACAGCACACCGGGCCCCCCAACACCACAACCAGCCTGGCACTCCATCAGAGCCTGTTCA
Organism: Dascyllus trimaculatus; assembly: GCA_024666655.1. NCBI lineage: Eukaryota > Metazoa > Chordata > Actinopteri > Pomacentridae > Dascyllus > Dascyllus trimaculatus. The sequence continues at coordinate 17,434 of JAMOIN010001161.1, read as the reverse complement.
AACATCTCCCCAGCAGAGACTGTCCATACGGGTCCCCAGCAGCACAGCCCTGCACACTGGTCTCCCCAGCCCAGCTAACCGGGCTCCCCAGCACAGCACACGGGGGCCTCCAGCACCACAGCCCGCCTGGCTCTCCATCAGAGACTTTTCACTCCGCTCCCCAGCAGAGCCTGGCTCCACGGCTCCCCAGCACCACAGCCCAGCACACCGGGCTCGCCAGGCAAGCTCACCGGGCCCCCCAGCACAGCACACGGGGGCCCCCAGCACCACAGCCCGCCTGGATATAAATCAGAGCCTGTTCAACCCTCTCCCCAGCAGAGCCTGTACACACAGCTCCCCAGCACCACAGCCCAGCACACCGGGCTCCCAAGCCCAGCTCAACGGGCTCCCCAGCACAGCACACGGGGGCCCCCAGCACCACAGCCCGCCTGGCTGTCCAGCAGAGCCTGCCCACACCGCTCCCCAGAAGAGCCTGTCCACACGGCTCCCCAGCAGAACCGCCCAGCACACCGGGCTCCCCAGCCCAGCTCAACGGGCTCCCCAGCACAGCACATGTTGCCCCCCAGCACCACAGCCCGCCTGGCTCTCCATCAGAGCCTGTTCAAACCGCTCCCCAGCAGAGCCTGTCCACACGGCTCGGCAGCAGCATAGCCCAGCACAACGGGCTCCCCAGCACAGCACACGGGGGCCCCCAGCACAGCACACGGGGGCCCCCAGCACCACTGCCCGTCTAGCTCTCCAACAGAGCCTGTTCAAACCACTCCCCAACAGAGCCTGTCCACTCGGCTCCCCAGCACCACAGCCCAGTAAACCGGGCTCCCCAGCCGATCTCACCAGGCTCCCCAGCACAGCACACGGGGGCCCCCAGCACAGCACACGGGGGCCCCCAGCACCACTGCCCGTCTAGCTCTCCAACAGAGCCTGTTGAAACCACTCCCCAGCAGAGCCTCTCTACACGGCTCCCCAGCAGCACAGCCCAGCTCACCGGGCTGCCCAGCCCAGCTAACCGGGCTCCCCAGCACTGGACACGGGGCCCCAAGAACCACAGGCCGCCTGGCTCTCCAGCAGAGCCTTTTATCACCGCTCCACAGTAGAGCCGGTCCACAGGGCTCCCCAGCAGCACAGCCCAGCACACCGGGCTCCCCAGCCGATCTCACCGGGCTACCCAGCAAGGCACACGGGCCCCCCCAGCACCACAGCCCGCCTGGATATAAATCAGAGCATGTTCAACCCTCTCCCCAGCAGAGCCTGTACACACAGCTCCCCAGCACCACAGCCCAGCACACCGGGCTCCCAAGCCCAGCTCAACGGGTTCCCCAGCACAGCACACGGGGCCCCCCAGCACCACAGCCCGCCTGGCTCTGCATCAGAGCCTGTTCACACCGCTCCCCAGCAGAGCCTGTCTACACGGTTCCCCAGCACCACAGCCCAGCACACCGGGCTCCCGACCACAACAGCCAAGCACACGGGGTTCCCCAGCCCAGCACACCGGGCTACCCATCACAGCACACGGGGCCGCCCACCACCAAAGCCAGCCTGGCTCTCCATCAAAGCCTGTTCAAACCACTCCCCAGCAGAGCCTGTCCACAAGGCAATCCAGCACCACAGCCCAGCACACCGGGCTCCCCATCACAGCACACGGGGGCCCCCAGCAACACAGCGCGCCTTGCTCTCCAGCAGAGCCTGTTCAAACCGCTCCCCAGCAGAGCCTGTCCACTCGGCTCCCCAGCACCAAAGCCCAGCACACCTGGGCCCCCAGCACCACAGCCCGCCTGGCTCTCCAGCATAGCCTGTTCAAACCACTGCTCAACAGAGCCTGTCCACCCGGCTCCCCAGCACCACAGCCCAGCACACCGGGCTCCCCAGCCCAGCTCAACGGGCTCCGCAGCACAGCACACGGGCGCCCCCAGCACCACAGCCCGCCAGGCTGTCCAGCAGAGCCTGTCCACACCGCTTCCCAGAAGAGCCTTTCCACACGGCTCCCCAGCAGAGCAGCCCAGCACACCGGGCTCCCCAGCACAGCTCAACGGGCTCCCCAGCACAGCACACGGGGCCCCCAGCACCACAGCAAGCCTGGCTCTCCATCAGAGCCTGTTCACACCACTCCCCAGCAGAGCCTGTCCACACGGCTCCCCAGCACCACAGCCCAGCACACCGGGCTCCCCAGAACAGCACATGTTGCCCCCCAGCACCACAGCCCGCCTGGCTCTCCATCAGAGCCTGTTCAAACCGCTCCCCAGCAGAGCCTGTCCACACGGCTCCGGAGCAGCACAGCCCAGCACAACGGGCTCCCCAGCACAGCACACGGGGGCCCCCAGCACAGCACACGGGGGCCCCCAGCACCACTGCCCGTCTAGCTCTCCAACAGAGCCTGTTCAAACCACTCCCCAACAGAGCCTGTCCACTCGGCTCCCCAGCACCACAGCCCAGTACACCGGGCTCCCCAGCCCAGCTCAACGGGCTCCCCAGCACAGCACACGGGGGCCCCCAGCACCACAGCCCGCCTGGCTCTCCATAAGAGCCTGTTCACACCGCTCCCAAGCAGAGCCTGTCCACACGGCTCCCCAGCAGCACAGCCCAGCACACCGGGCTCCTCCGCCCATCTCACCGAGCTCCCCAGCACAGCACACGGGGGCCCCCCAGCACCACAGCCCACCTGGCTCTCCATCAGATCCTGTTCACACCGCTCCCTAGCAGAGCCGGTCCACATGCCTACCCAGCAGCACAGCCCAGCAAACCGGGCTCCCCAGCCCAGTTCACCGGGCTTCCCAGCACAGAACTCGTTGCCCCCCAGCACCACAGCCCGCCTGGCTCTCCTTCAGAGCCTGTTCACACCGCTCCCCAGCACAGCCTGTCCACACGGCTCACCAGCACCACAGCCCTGCACACCGGCTTCCCCAGCACTGGACACGGGGCCCCAAGAACCACAGGCCGCCTGGCTCTCCAGCAGAGCCTTTTATCACCGCTCCACAGTAGAGCCGGTCCACAGGGCTCCCCAGCAGCACAGCCCAGCACACCGGGCTCCCCAGCCGATCTCACCGGGCTACCCAGCAAGGCACACGGGCCCCCCCAGCACCACAGCCCGCCTGGATTTAAATCAGAGCATGTTCAACCCTCTCCCCAGCAGAGCCTGTACACACAGCTCCCCAGCACCACAGCCCAGCACACCGGGCTCCCAAGCCCAGCTCAACGGGTTCCCCAGCACAGCACACGGGGCCCCCCAGCACCACAGCCCGCCTGGCTCTGCATCAGAGCCTGTTCACACCGCTCCCCAGCAGAGCCTGTCTACACGGTTCCCCAGCACCACAGCCCAGCACACCGGGCTCCCGACCACAACAGCCAAGCACACGGGGTTCCCCAGCCCAGCACACCGGGCTACCCATCACAGCACACGGGGCCGCCCACCACCAAAGCCAGCCTGGCTCTCCATCAAAGCCTGTTCAAACCACTCCCCAGCAGAGCCTGTCCACAAGGCAATCCAGCACCACAGCCCAGCACACCGGGCTCCCCATCACAGCACACGGGGGCCCCCAGCAACACAGCGCGCCTTGCTCTCCAGCAGAGCCTGTTCAAACCGCTCCCCAGCAGAGCCTGTCCACTCGGCTCCCCAGCACCAAAGCCCAGCACACCTGGGCCCCCAGCACCACAGCCCGCCTGGCTCTCCAGCATAGCCTGTTCAAACCACTGCTCAACAGAGCCTGTCCACCCGGCTCCCCAGCACCACAGCCCAGCACACCGGGCTCCCCAGCCCAGCTCAACGGGCTCCGCAGCACAGCACACGGGCGCCCCCAGCACCACAGCCCGCCAGGCTGTCCAGCAGAGCCTGTCCACACCGCTTCCCAGAAGAGCCTTTCCACACGGCTCCCCAGCAGAGCAGCCCAGCACACCGGGCTCCCCAGCACAGCTCAACGGGCTCCCCAGCACAGCACACGGGGCCCCCAGCACCACAGCAAGCCTGGCTCTCCATCAGAGCCTGTTCACACCACTCCCCAGCAGAGCCTGTCCACACGGCTCCCCAGCACCACAGCCCAGCACACCGGGCTCCCCAGAACAGCACATGTTGCCCCCCAGCACCACAGCCCGCCTGGCTCTCCATCAGAGCCTGTTCAAACCGCTCCCCAGCAGAGCCTGTCCACACGGCTCCGCAGCAGCACAGCCCAGCACAACGGGCTCCCCAGCACAGCACACGGGGGCCCCCAGCACAGCACACGGGGGCCCCCAGCACCACTGCCCGTCTAGCTCTCCAACAGAGCCTGTTCAAACCACTCCCCAACAGAGCCTGTCCACTCGGCTCCCCAGCACCACAGCCCAGTACACCGGGCTCCCCAGCCCAGCTCAACGGGCTCCCCAGCACAGCACACGGGGGCCCCCAGCACCACAGCCCGCCTGGCTCTCCATAAGAGCCTGTTCACACCGCTCCCAAGCAGAGCCTGTCCACCCGGCTCCCCAGCAGCACAGCCCAGCACACCGGGCTCCTCCGCCCAGCTCACCGAGCTCCCCAGCACAGCACACGGGGGCCCCCCAGCACCACAGCCCACCTGGCTCTCCATCAGATCCTGTTCACACCGCTCCCTAGCAGAGCCGGTCCACATGCCTACCCAGCAGCACAGCACAGCAAACCGGGCTCCCCAGCCCAGTTCACCGGGCTTCCCAGCACAGAACTCGTTGCCCCCCAGCACCACAGCCCGCCTGGCTCTCCTTCAGAGCCTGTTCACACCGCTCCCCAGCACAGCCTGTCCACACGGCTCACCCGTACCACAGCCCTGCACACCGGCTTCCCCAGCACAGCACACGGGGCCCCCCAGCAATACAGCCTGCCTGGCTCTGCATCAGAGACTGTTCAAACCACTCCACAGCAGAGCCTGTCTACACTGCTCCCCAGCACCACAGCCCAGCACACCGGGCTTCCCAGCCAAGCTCAACGGGCTCCTGAGCACAGCACACGGGGGCCCCCAGCACCACAGCCCGCCTGGCTCTCCATCAGAGCCTGTTCACACCCGTCCGCAGCAGAGCCTTTCTACACGGCTCCCCAGTACAAAAGCCCAGCTTACCGGGTTCCCCAGCCCAGCTCACAGGGCTCCCCAGCACAGCACACGGGGCCCCCCAGCACCACAGCCTGCCTGGCTCTCCAGCAGAGCCTGTTCAAACCACTCCCCAGCAGAGCCTGTCCACACGGCTCCCCAGCACCACAGCCCGCCTGGCTCTCAAGCAGAGCCTCTTCAAACCAGTCCCCAGCAGAGCCTGTCCACACGGCTCCCCAGCACCACAGCCCAGCACAACGGGCTCCTCGGCCCAGCTCACCGGGCTCCCCAGCACAGCACACGGGGGCCCCCAGCACCACAGCCGACCTGGCTCTCCATCAGTGCCTGTTCACACCGCTCCCCAACAGAGCCTGTCTACACGGCTCCCCAGCAGCACAGCCCATGATTTGGGGACTTTAATCATGTAACACTGGACAGAGTACTTCCAACTTTCTACCAGTATGTTACCTGCCCAACCAGAGACAATAAAACACTGGACCTCCTGTATGCTAATGCAAAGGATGCATACAGTGCCACTGCCCTCCCCCCACTTGGCAGATCTGATCACAACCTTGTCCTGTTGACTCCAAAGTATGTTCCCCTTGTTAAACGGCAGCCTGCAACAACAAGGACTGTGAGGAGGTGGAACCAGGAGGCCACTGAGGCTCTTCAGGACTGCTTTGAGTCAACGGACTGGGGTGTACTGTGTGGTCCACACGGGGAGGACATTGACAGTATGACCGACTGCATCACGGATTACATAAAATTCTGTGAACACACCACCCTGCCGGCCAAGACTGTACGCAGCTTCCCAAACAATAAACCCTGGATCACCAGTGACCTGAAAGGCCTCCTTAACAAAAAGAAGAAGGCCTTCAGGTCAGGGGACAGGGAGGAAATGAGGAGGATACAACACAACCTGAAGGTGGAGCTGAGGAAGTGTAAGGACTCCTACAGGAGGAAGCTGGAGTCCAAACTTCAGAATAACAACACAAGGGATGTGTGGTCTGGAATGAGGGAAATCACTGGCTTCAATGGGAGAAGCAGACAGCCAGTGAGCAGCCCGGACAGAGCGAATGAGCTGAACTGTTTCTTTAACAGATTCAGCTCACAGCCCTCAACCATGTCTTCCACCACACACTCTGGCCTCCTCTCACCCTCATGCCCTCCCCCACCACTCGCAACCCGACCCTCCCCTTTCAGCTCAATGGACACAACCCCCACACCTGTGAAGAGCATGCTCACCCCACTGGCCGTGACTACTGGCCAGGTGAGAGGACAGCTGGAGAGACTACATCCAGGAAAGGCTCCAGGCCCTGATGGCATCAGCCCCAGGGTTCTGAAGACCTGCGCCAGCCAGCTGTCCACTATCCTGTGCCACCTCTACAACCTGAGCCTGACCCAGGAGAAGGTTCCTACACTGTGGAAGACCTCCTGCCTGGTTCCTGTCCCCAAGAAGTCATCACCATCTGACCCCAAAGACTTCAGACCTATAGCCCTCACATCTCATGTAATGAAGGTGCTAGAGAGGCTGGTCTTGGCCCATCTCAGGCCGCTGGTGAAATCTTCACTAGACCCTCTGCAGTTTGCTTACCAGCCTCATCTGGGGGTCGAGGATGCCATCATCTACCTGCTGCAGAGAGCCCACTCACACCTGGATGGTGTTGGCTGCATGGTGAGAATCACATTCTTTGATTTCTCCAGTGCATTCAACACCATCCAGCCACTTCTGCTGAGAGAGAAGCTGCAGACGATGATGGTAGACTCACCCACGGTCTCCTGGGTCACTGACTACCTGACTGGCAGGCCACAGTTTGTCCGACTTGGCACTGCTCTGTCTGGCATGGTGGTGAGTGACGTAGGAGCACCACAGGGCACTGTGCTTTCTCCATTCCTGTTCACCCTGTACACCTCAGACTTTCAGTACAACTCTGAGTCAGTCCACCTGCAGAAGTTCTCTGATGACTCTGCGGTGGTCGGGTGTATTAGTGGTGGACGGGAGGAGGAGTACAGGGCGCTGGTGAGTGACTTTGTGGAGTGGTCTGGGAAGAATCATCTGCTCCTGAATGTGGCCAAAACCAGGGAGATGGTGATCGACTTCAGGAAGAAGAGGACGGCCACACAGCCCCTGAGCATCCTGGGAGAGGACATAGCAGCGGTGGACAACTACAAGTACCTGGGCGTCCACATCGACAACAGACTGAACTGGAAGACCAACACCGACGCTGTTTACAAGAAGGGGATGAGCAGACTCTACTTCCTGAGGAAACTTCGATCCTTCGGCGTGTGCAGCAAGATGTTGGACATCTTCTACCAGTCTGTTGTCGCCAGTGCATTGTTCTCCGCTGTTGTCTGCTGGGGAAGCAGCATCGGAGCCGGCGACACCAACAGACTGAATAAATTAATCAGGAAGGCTGGCTCCGTGATTGGCTGCAAACCAGACACCATGGAAGCTGTGGTGGAGAGGAGGACGCTGAACAAACTGTTATCCATTCTGGATAACCCGGACCACCCTCTCCACCACCTCCTGGACAGGCAGCGGAGCTCCTTCTCAAACAGACTGATTCAGCTCCGCTGCCACAAGGACAGATTCAGGAAATCTTTCCTGCCCAGAGCAATAGCTCTGTACAACTCCTCACCTCATTCAGAGAGGGAGCACTCTCGGCCCTCTGCTCAGTAGCCCGTAGTCTGCTGTAGCCCCTAGTCTGTCCAATTTGCACTGCTGTTCTTATTGCACTGAGTGTATTTTGCACACCGGTACAACTACATGGCACAACCTATATTTTGCACAGTCCACTCTGTTCACTTTTATTCTTTGTACTTGTATATTTTATATTCTGTTCACTTTATATTTCTATTGCTATTTTATGTCCTCTGTTTAGTGCTATGTGTCTTGCTGTGACAAAATAATTTCCCAGACCTGGGATTATTAAAGTATTTCTATTCTATTCTATTCTATTCAACACACCGGGCTCCTCTGCCCATCTCACCGGGCTCCCCAGCACCACAGCCCGCCTGGCTCTCAATCAGAGCCTGTGTACACGGCTCCCCAGCACCACAGCCCAGCACACCGGGCTCGCCAGCCCAGCTCACTGGGCTCCCCACCACAGCAACCGGGGGCCCCCAGCACCACGGCCCGCCTGGCTCTCCAGCAGAGCCTCTTCAAACCGCTCCCCAGCAGAGCCTGTCCTCACGGCTCCCCAGCACCACAGCCCAGCACAACGGGATCCCCAGCCCAGCTCACCGGGCTCCCAAGCACAGCACAAGGTGACCCCCAGCACCACAGCCCGCCTGGCGCTCCATCAGAGCCTGTTCACACCGCTACCCAGCAGAGCCTTTCCACACTGCTCCCCAGCACCACAGCCCAGCACACCGGGCTCCCCAGCCCTGCTCACCGTGCTCCCCAGCACAGCACACGGGGCCCCCCAGCACAGCTCACCGGGCTCCCCAGCACAGCACACGGGGGCCCCCAGCACCACAGCCCGCCTGGCTCTAAATCAGAGCATGTTCAACCCTCTCCCCAGCAGAGCCTGTACACACAGCTCCCCAGCAACACAGCCCAGCTCACCGGGCTCCCCAGCACAGAACACGGGGCCCCCCAGCACAACAGCCCACCTGGCCCTCCATCAGAGCCTTTTCAAACCACTCCCATGCACAGCCTGTCCACACGGCTCCCCAGCAGCACAGCCCAGAACACCGGGCTCCTTCGCCCAGCTCACCGGGCTCCCCAGCACAGCACACGGGGGCCCCCCAGCACCACAGCCCACCTGGCTCTCCATCAGATCCTGTTCACACCGCTCCCCAGCAGAGCCTGTCCTCACGGCTCACCATCACCACAGCCCAGCACACCGGCCTCCCCAGCACAGCACACGGGGGCTCCCCAGCACCACAGCCCACCTGGCTCTCCATCAGAGCCTGTTCAAAGCACTCCCCAGCAGAGCCTGTCCACACGGCTCCCCAGCAGCACAGCCCAGCACACCGGGATCCCCAGGCCAGCTCAACGGGCTCCTCAGCACAGAACAAGGGGACCCCCAGCACCACAGCCCGCCTGGCTCTCCATCAGAACCTGTCCACACCGCTCCTCAGCAGAGCCTGTCCACATGGCTCCCCAGCACAACAACCCTGCACACCGGGCTCCCCTGCCCAGCTCACTGGGCTCCCCAGCACAGCACACAGGGGACCCCGGCACGACAGCCCGGCTGGCACTCCATCAGAGCCTGTTCACACCGCGTCCCAGCTGAGCCTGTCTACACGGCTTCCCAGCACCACAGCCCAGCTCACCGGGCTCCCCAGCACCACAGCCCGCCTGACTCTCCATCAGAGCCTGTTCAACCCTCTCCCCATCAGAGCCTGTCCACACGGCTTCCCAGCACCACAGCCCAGCACACTGGGCTCCGAAGCCCAGCTCACTGGGCTCCCGAGCACAGCACACGGGGGCCCCCAGCGCCACAGCCCGGCTGGCTCTCCATCAGAGCCGTTTCACACCGCTCCCCGACAGAGCCTGTCCACACGGCTCCCCAGCAGCACAGCCCAGCACACCGTGCTCCCCAGCCACGCTCACAAGGGTCCCCAGCACAGAACACGGGGCCCCCCAGCACCACAGCCCGCCTGGCTCTCCATCAGAGCCTGGTGACACCGCTCCGCAGCAGAGCCTGTCTACACGGCTCACCAGCACCAAAGCCCAGAACACCGGGCTCCCGAGCCCAGCTCACCGGGCTCCCCAGCAAAACAGCCTGCCTGACTCTCCATCAGAGCCTGTTCAAACCACTCCACAGCATAGCCTGTCTACACTGCTCCCCAGCACCACAGCCCAGCACACCGGGCTTCCCAGCCAAGCTCAACGGGCTCCTGAGCACAGCACACGGGGGCCCCCAGCACCACAGCCCGCCTGGCTCTCCATCAGACGCTGCTCACACCCGTCCGCAGCAGAGCCTGTCTACACGGCTACCCAGCACAAAAGCCCAGCACACCGGGCTCCTCGGCCAAGCTCACCAGTCTCCCCAGCACAGCACACGGGGGCCTCCAGCACCACAGCCGGCCTGGCACTGCATCAGTGCCTGTTCACACCGCTCCCCAGTAGAGCCTGTTCACACCGCTCCCCAGCAGAGCCTGTCTACAAGGCTCCCCAGCACCACAGCCCAGCACACTGGGCTCCCCAGCCCAGCTCAACGGGCCCCGTAGCACAGCACATGAGGGCCCCCAGCACAACAGCCCGCCTGGCTCTCCATCAGAGCCTGTTCACACCGCTCCCCAGCAGAGCCTGTGTACACGGCTCCCCAGCAGCACAGCCCAGCACACCGGGCTCCTCTGCCCAGCTCACCGGGCTCCCCAGCACCACAGCCCGTCTGGCTCTCCATCAGAGCCTGTTCAAACCACTCCCCAGCAGAGCCTGTCCACACAGCTCCCAAGCACCACAGCCCAGCACACCGGGCTCCCCAGCCAAGCTCAACGGGCTCCCCAGCACAGCACACGGGGGCCCCCAGCACCACAGCCCGCCTGGCTCTCCATAAGAGCCTGTTCACACCGCTCCCAAGCAGAGCCTGTCCACTCGGCTCCCCAGCACCACAGCCCAGCACACCGGGCTCACCAGCCCAGATCACCGGGCTCCTCAGCACAGCACACGGGGGCCCCCAGCACCACAGCCCGAATGGCTATCCATCAGACCCTGTTCACACGGCTCCCCAGCAGAGCCTGTCCACACAGCTCCCCAGGACCACAGCCCAGCACACCGGGCTCCCCAGCCAAGATCAACGGGCTCCTGAGCACAGCTTTTGGGGGCCCCCAGCACCACAGCCCGCCTGGCACTCCATCAGGGCCTGTTCACACCAATCCGCATGAGAGCCTGTCTACACGGCTCCCCAGCACAAAAGCCCCTCACACCGGGCTCCCCAGCCCAGCTCACCGGGCTCCCCAGCACAGCACACGGTGCCCCCCAGCACCACAGCCTGCCTGGCTCTCCAGCAGAGAATGTTCAAACCACTCCCCAGCAGAGCCTGTCCACACGGCTCCCCAGCACCACAGCCCGCCTGGCTCCCCAGCAGAGCCTGTTCAAACCAGTCCCCAGGAGAGCCTGTCCACACGGCTACCCAGCACCACAGCCCAGCACAGCGGGCTCCTCTGCCCAGCTCACCGGGTTCCCCAGCACCACAGCCCGCCTGGCTCTCCATCAGAGCCTGTTCACTCCACTCCCCATCAGAGCCTGTTCAAACCACTCCCCAGCAGAGCCTGTCCACACGGCTCGACAGCACCACAGCCCAGCACACCGGGCTCCCCAGCACAGAACACGGGGCCCCCAAGCACCACAGCCCGCCTGGCTCTCCATCAGAGCCTTTTAACACCGCTCCTAAGCAGAGCCTGTCCACACGGCTCCCCAGCACCAAAGCCCAGCACACCGGGCTCCTCAGCCCAGCTCACCGGGCTCCCCAGCACAGCACACGGGGGCCCCCAGCACCACAGCCCGCCTGGCTTACCAGCAGAGCCTGTTCAAAACACTCCCCATCACAGCCTGTCCACACGGCTTCCCAGCACCACAGCCCAGCACACCGGGCTCCCCAGCACAGCACACGGGGGCCCACAGCACAGCACATTGGGGCCCCCAGCACCTCAGCCCGCCTGGCTCTCCAGCAGAGCCTGTTCAAACCACTCCCCAACAGAGCCTGTCCACTCGGCTCCCCAGCACCACAGCCCAGCACACCGGGCTCCCCAGCCCAGCTCAACGGGCTCCCCAGCTAAGCACACGGGGGCCCCCAGCACCAAAGCCCGCCTGGATATAAATCAGAGCATGTTCAACCCTCTCCCCAGCAGAGCCTGTACACACAGCTCCCCAGCACCACAGCCCAGCACACCGGGCTCCCAAGCCCAGCTCAACGGGTTCCCCAGCACAGCACACGGGGGCCCCCAGCACCACAGCCCGCCTGGCTTTCCAGCAGAGCCTGTCCACACCGCTCCCCAGAAGAGCCTGTCCACATGGCTCCCCAGCAGAACAGCCCAGCACACCGGGCTCCCCAGCCCAGCTCAACGGGCTCCCCAGCACAGCACACGGGGCCCCCCAGCACCACAGCAAGCCTGGCTCTCCATCAGAGCCTGTTCACACCACTCCCCAGCAGAGCCTCTCCACACGGCTCCCCAGCACTACAGCCCAGCACACCGGGCTCCCCAGCACAGCACACGGGGCCCCCCAGCACCACAGCCCGCCTGGCTCTCCATCAGAGCCTGTTCACACCGCTCCCCAGCAGAGCCTGTCTACACGGTTCCCCAGCACCACAGCCCAGCACACCGGGCTCCCGACCACAACAGCCAAGCACACGGGGTTCCCCAGCCCAGCACACCGGGCTACCCATCACAGCACACGGGGCCGCCCACCACCAAAGCCAGCCTGGCTCTCCATCAAAGCCTGTTCAAACCACTCCCCAGCAGAGCCTGTCCACAAGGCAATCCAGCACCACAGCCCAGCACACCGGGCTCCCCAGCACAGGACACGGGGGCCCCCAGCAACACAGCGCGCCTTGCTCTCCAGCAGAGCCTTTTCAAACCGCTCCCCAGCAGAGCCTGTCCACTCGGCTCCCCAGCACAACAGCCCAGCACACCGGGCTCCCCAGCACCACAGCCCAGCAAACGGGGCTCCCCAGCCCAGCACCAAAGCCCGCCTGGCTCTCCATCAGAGCCTGTTCAAACCACTCCCCAGCAGAGCCTGTCCACAAGGCAATCCAGCACCACAGCCCAGCACACCGGGCTCCCCATCACAGCACACGGGGGCCCCCAGCAACACAGCGCGCCTTGCTCTCCAGCAGAGCCTGTTCAAACCGCTCCCCAGCAGAGCCTGTCCACTCGGCTCCCCAGCACCAAAGCCCAGCACACCTGGGCCCCCAGCACCACAGCCCGCCTGGCTCTCCAGCATAGCCTGTTCAAACCACTGCTCAACAGAGCCTGTCCACCCGGCTCCCCAGCACCACAGCCCAGCACACCGGGCTCCCCAGCCCAGCTCAACGGGCTCCGCAGCACAGCACACGGGCGCCCCCAGCACCACAGCCCGCCAGGCTGTCAAGCAGAGCCTGTCCACACCGCTCCCCAGAAGAGCTTGTCCACACGGCTCCCCAGCAGAACAGCCCAGCACACCGGGCTCCCCAGCCCAGCTCACCGGACTTCCCAGCACAGCACACGGGGCCCCCCAACAGAGCCTGTCTACACGGTTGGCCAGCACCACAGTCCAGTACACCGGGCTCCCCAGCCCAGCTCACCGGGCCCCCCAGCACAGCACACGGTGGCCCCCAGCAACAAGGCCCGCCTGGCTCTCCATCAGAGCCTTTTCAACTCTCTCCCCAGCATAGCCTGTCCACACGGCTCCCCAGCACCACAGCCCAGCACACCGGGCTACTCTGCCCAGCTCACCGGGCTCCCCAGTACAGCACACGGGGGCCCCCAGCAAACCACACTGGGCCCCCCCTGCACCACAACCCGCCTGGCTCTCCAGCAGAGCCTGCTCAAACCGCTCACCAGTAGAGCCTGTCCACACGGCTCCCCAGAACCACAGCCCAGCACACCGGGGTCCCCAGCCCAGCTCACCGTGCTCCGCAGCAAAGCACACGGGGGCCCCCAGCACCAACGCCCGCCTGGCTCTCCAGCAGAGCCTGTCCACACGGCTCCCCAGAAGCACAGCCCAGCACACCGGGCTCCCCAGCACAGCACACGGTGGCCCCCAGCACCACAGCCCGCCTGGATCTCCAGCAGAGCCTGTCCACACGGCTCCCCAGCACCACAGCCCTGCACACTGGGCTCCCCAGCCCAGCTAACCGGTCTCCTCAGCACTGGACACGGGGGCCCCCAGAACCACAGGCAGCCTTGCTCTCCAGCAGAGCCTGTTAACACCGCTCCCCAGCAGAGCCTGTCCACAGGACTCCCCAGCAGCACAGCCCAGCACACCGGGCTCCCCAGCCGATCTCACCAGGCTCCCCAGCAAGGCACACGGGGCCCCCCAGCACCATAGCCCGCCTCGCTCTCCAGCAGAGTCTGTTGAAACCACTCCCCAGCAGAGCCTGTCCACACGGCTCCCCAGCACCACAGCCCAGCACACCGGGCTCCCCAGCACAGCACATGTTGCCCCCCAGCACCACAGCCCGCCTGGCTCTCCATCAGAGCTTGTTCAAACCGCTCCCCAGCAGAGCCTGTCCGCATGGCTCCGCAGCAGCACAGCCCAGCACAACGGGCTCCCCAGCACAGCACACGGGGGCCCCCAGCACAGCACACGGGGGCCCCCAGCACCATAGCCCGCCTGGCTCTCCAGCATAGCCTGTCCACACCGCTCCCCAGAAGAGCCTGTCCACACGGCAATCCAGCACCACAGCCCAGCACACCGGGCTACCCAGCCCAGCTCACCGGGCTCCCCAGCACAGCACACGGGGACCCCCAGCAACACAGCGCGCCTTGCTCTCCAGAAGAGCCTGTTCAAACCGCTCCCCAGCAGAGCGTGTCCACTCGGCTACCCAGCACCACAGCCCAGCACACCGGGCTCCCCAGCCCAGCACACGGGAGCCTCCAGCACCACAGCCCGCGTGGCTCTCCATCAGAGGCTGTTCACACCGCTCCCCAGCAGAGCCTGTTCACTCCGCTCCCAAGCAGAGCCTGTCTACACGGCTTCCCAGCACCACAGCCCAGCACACTGGGCTCAGAAGCCCAGCTCACTGGGCTCCCGAGTACAGCAATACGGGGGCCCCCAGCACCACAGCCAGGCTGTCTCTCCATCAGAGCCTGTTCACACCGCTCAACAGGAAAGCCTGTCTACACGGCTCCCCATCACCACAGCAAAGCACACAGGGATCCCCAGCCCAGATCACCGGGCTCCTGAGCACAGCTCACGGGGGCCCCCAGCACCACAGCCCGCCTGGCTCTCCATCAGGGCCTGTTCACACCCCTCCGCAGCAGAGCCTGTCTACACGGATCCCACCACAAAAGCCCAGCACACCGGGCTCCCCAGCCCAGCTCACCGGGCTCCCCAGCACAGCACACGGAGCCCCCCAGAACCACAGCCTGCCTGGGTCTCCAGCAGAGCCGGTTCAAACCACTCCCCAGCAGAGCCTGTCCACAAGGCTCCCCAGCACCACAGCCCGCCTGGCTCTCCAGCAGAGCCTGTTCACACCGCTCCCCATCAGAGCCTGTCTACACGGCTCCCCAGCAGCACAGCCCAGCAAACCGGGCTCCTCTGCCCAGCTCACCGGGCTCCCCAGCACCACAGCCTGCCTGGCTCTCCACCAGAGCCTGTTCAAACCACTCCCCAGCAGATCCTGTCCACACGGCAACCCAGCAGCACAGCCCCGCACACCGGGCTCCCCAGCCGAGCACACCAGGCTCCCCAGCACAGCACACGGGGCCCCCCAGCACCACGGCCCGAATGGCTCGCCAGCAGAGCCTGTCTACATGGCTCCCCAGCACCACAGCCCAGCACACCGGACTCCCCAGCCCAACTCACCGGGCTCCCCAGCACAGTACACGGGGGTCCCCAGCACCACAGCCCGCCTGGCTGTGCAGCAGAGCCTATTCACACCGCTCCCCAGCAGAGCCTGTCCACACGGCTCCCCAGCACAACAGCCCAGCACACGGGGTTCCCCAGCCCAGCTCACCGGGGTCCCCAGCAAAGCACACGGGGGCCCCCAGCACCACAGCCAGCCTGGCTCTCCAGCAGAGACAGATCAAACCACTCCCCAGCAGAGCCTGTCCACACGGCTCCCCAGCAGAGCCTGTCCACACGGCTCCCCAGCACCACAGCCCAGCTAACAGGGCTCCCCAGCACCACAGCCCGCCTGGCTCTCCATCAGAGCCTGTCTACACGGGTCCCCAGCACCACAGCCCAGCACACCGGGCTCCACATCCCAGCTCAACGGGCTCCGCAGCACAGCACACGGGGGCCCCCAGTTCCACAGCCCGCCTGGCTATCCAGCAGAGCCTGTTCAAACCACTCCCCAGCAGAGCCTGTTCACACGGCTCCCAGCACCACAGCCCAACACACCGGGCTCCCCAGCCCAGCTCACCGGGCTACCCAGCAAAGCACACGGGGCCCCCCAGCACCACAGCCCGCCTGGCTCTCCATCAGAGCCTGTCTACACGGCTCCCCAGCACCACAGCCTAGCACACCGGGCTCCCCAGCCCAGCTCAACGGGCTCCCCAGCACAGCACACGCGGGCCCCCAGCACCACAGCCCGCCTGGCTCTCCATCAGAGCCTGTTCACAGCGCTCCGCAGCAGAGCCTGTCTACACGGCTCCACAGCACCACAGCCCAGCACACCGGGCTCCCCAGCCCAGCTCACCGGGCTCCCCAGCAAAGCACACGGGGCCCCCCAGCATCACAGCCCGAATGGCTCCCCAGCAGAGCCTGTCTACACGGCTCCCCAGCAGCACAGCCCAGCACACCGCAGCAAAGCCCGCCTGGCTCTCCATCAGAGACTGTTCACACCGCTCACCAGCAGAGCCTGTTCAAACCGCTCCCCAGCAGAGCCTGTCTACACGGCTCCCCAGCACCACAGCCCAGCACACCGGGATCCCCAGCCCAGCGAACCGGGCTCCCGACCAAAGCACACGGGGGCCCCCAGAAACACAGCACGCCTTGCTCTCCAGCAGAGCCTGTTCAAACCGCTCCCCAGCAGAGCGTGTCCACTCGGCTACACAGCACCAAAGCCCAGCACACCGGGCTCCCCAGCCAAGCACACGGGAGCCTCCAGCACCACAGCCCGCCTGGCTCTCCATCAGAGGCTGTTCACACCGCTCCCCAGCGGAGCCTGTTCGCTCCGCTCCCCAGCAGAGCCTTTCCACACGGCTCCCCAGCACCACAGCCCAGCACACCGGGCACCCCAGCCCAGCTCAGCCGGCCCCCCGGCAAAGCACACGGGGGCCCCCAGCACCACAGCCCGCCTGGCTCCCTAGGAGAGCCTGTCCACACGGCTCCCCAGCACCACAGCCCAGCACACCGGGCTCCCCAGCACAGCACACGGGGCCCCCCAGCACCACAGCCCACCTGGCTCTCCATCAGAGCCTGTTCACACCGCTCCCCAGCAGAGCCTGTCTACACGGGGGCCCCCAGCACCACAGCACAGCACACGGGGCTCCCCAGCCCAGCACACCGGGCTCCCCAACAAAGCACACGGGGCCGCCCAGCACCAAAGCCCGCCTGGCTCTCCATCAGAGCCTGTTCAAACGACACCCCAGCAGAGCCTGTCCACAGGGCAATCCAGCACCACAGCCCAGCACACCGGGCTCCCCAGCCCAGCACACCGGGCTCCCCAGCACAGCTCAACGAGCTCACCAGCACAGCACACGGGACCCACCAGCACCACAGACTGCCTGGCTCTCCATCAGAGCCTGTTCAAACCGCTTCCCAGCAGAGCCTGTCCACATGGCTCCCAGCAGCACATCCCAGCACTCCGGGC
>JAMOIN010000391.1:0-35409 GCA_024666655.1 Dascyllus trimaculatus | reverse complement strand
AACAGCTTTTGCCTTCATATTAAACATATTTGAACAGCATCTGACAGTGAAACATGTTTGTAAACATTGATTTTCAAAAAGTGCACTTTCGCTATTTCTTATGCTCTAAAACAGCTTTTCTGTGGCTGAAAATGTCACTTTTGCCGCTCACTGTATGAAGTCAATTCCTTGATACAACGTGACTGGAAACAGCTTTTGCCTTCATATTAAACATATTTGAACCGCATCTGACAGTGAAACATGTTTGTAAACATTGATTTTAAAAAAGTGCACCGTTGCTCTTTCTAATGCTCTAAAACAGCTTTTCGCGGGCTGAAAATGCCACTTTTGCCACTCACTGTATGGAGTCAATTCCTTGATACAACGTGACTGGAAACAGCTTTTGCCTTCATATTAAACATATTTGAACAGCATCTGACAGTGAAACATGTTTGTAAACATTGATTTTGAAAAACTGCAGTCTAGCAGTTTCTCATGCTCTAAAACAGCTTTTCGCGGGCTGAAAATGCCATATTTGTCACGAACTGTGTCCTATCAATTCCCTTGAACAACATGACTGGAAACAGCTTTTGCCTTCATATTTATCATATTTCAACAGCATCTGACAGTGAAACATGTTTGTAAACATTGATTTTGAAAAACTGCAGTTCAGCTGTTTCTAATTTTCTAAAACAGCTTTTCGGTGCCTGAAAATGTCACTTTTGCCGCTCACTGTATGAAGTCAATTCCTTGATACAACGTGACTGGAAACAGCTTTTGCCTTCATATTAAACATATTTGAAACGCATCTGAGAGTGAAACATGTTTGTAAACATTGATTTTCAAAAAGTGCACCGTTGCTCTTTCTAATGCTCTAAAACAGCTTTTCGCGGGCTGAAAATGCGACTTTTGCCACTCACTGTATGGAGTCAATTCCTTGATACAACGTGACTGGAAACAGCTTTTGCCTTCATATTAAACATATTTGAACAGCATCTGACAGTGAAACATGTTTGTAAACATTGATTTTCAAAAAGTGCACTTTTGCTATTTCTTATGCTCGAAAACAGCTTTTCGCGGGCTGAAAATGCCACTTTTGTCAGTAACTGTGTCCTCTCAATTCCCTTACACAACGTGACTGGAAACAGCTTTTGCCTTCATATTTATCATATTTGAACAGCATCTGACAGTGAAACATGTTTGTAAACATTGATTTTGAAAAAGTGTAGGTTTTGCTATTTCTAATGCTCTAAAACAGCTTTTCGCATGCTGAAAATGCCACTTTTGCCAGTCACTGTTTAGGGTCAATTCCTTGATACAACGTGACTGGAAACAGCTTTTGCCTTCAATTTTATCATGTTTGAACAGCATCTGACAGTGAAACATGTTTGTAAACATTGATTTTTAAAAAGTGCAGTGTTGCTCTCTCTAAAGCTCTAAAAAAGCTTTTCGCGGGCTGAAAATGCGACTTTTGCCGCTCACTGCATGGAGTCAATTCCTTGATACAACGTGACTGGAAACAGCTTTTGCCTTCATATTAAACATATTTGAACAGCATCTGACAGTGAAACATGTTTGTAAACATTGATTTTCAAAAAGTGCACCGTGCTCTTTCTAATGCTCTAAAACAGCTTTTCGCGGGCTGAAAATGCGACTTTTGCCACTCACTGTATGGAGTCAATTCCTTGATACAACGTGACTGGAAACAGCTTTTGCCTTCATATTAAACATATTTGAACAGCATCTGACAGTGAAACATGTTTGTAAACATTGATTTTCAAAAAGTGCACCGTTGCTCTTTCTAATGCTCTAAAACAGCTTTTCGCGGGCTGAAAATGCGACTTTTGCCACTCACTGTATGGAGTCAATTCCTTGATACAACGTGACTGGAAACAGCTTTTGCCTTCATTTTTATCATATTTGAACAGCATCGAGAGTGAAACATGTTTGTAAACATTGATTTTGAAAAAGTGCATAGTTGATCTTTCTAATGCTCTAAAACACCTTTTCACGGTCTGAAAATGCCACTTTTGTCAGTAACTGTGTCTTCTCAAATCCCTTACACAACGTGACCGGAAACAGCTTTTGCCTTCATATTAAACATATTTGAACCGCATCTGAGAGTGAAACATGTTTGGAAACATTGATTTTGAAAACGTGTAAGTTTTGCTATTTCTAATGCTCTAAAACAGCTTTTCGCGGGCTGAAAATGCCACTTTTGCCACTCACTGTATGGAGTCTATTCCTTTATACAACGTGACTGGAAATAGCTTTTGCCTTCATATTCGTCATATTTGAACAGCATCCGACAGTGAAACATGTTTGTAAACATTGATTTTGAAAAAGTGCACTGTTGCTATTTCTAATGCTCTGAAACAGCTTTTCGCTGGCTGAAAATGCCACTTTTGCCACTCACTGTATGGAGTCAATTCCTTGATACAACGTGACTGGAAATTGCTTTTGCCTTCATATTTATCATATTTGAACAGCATCTGACAGTGAAACATGTTTGTAAACATTGATTTTCAAAAAGTGCACCTCTACTCTTTCTAATGAACTAAAACAGCTTTTCGCTGGCTGAAAATGCCACTTTTGCCATTTTGTATGGAGTCAATTCCTTGATATAACGTGACTGGAAAAAGTTTTTGCCTTCATTTTTATCATATTTGAACAGCATCGAGAGTGAAACATGTTTGTAAACATTGATTTTGAAAAAGTGCATAGTTGATCTTTCTAATGCTCTAAAACAGCTTTTCGCGGGCTGAAAATGCAACTTTTGCCGCTCACTGTATGGAGTCAATTCCTTGATACAACGTGACTGGAAACAGCTTTTGCCTTCATTTTTGTCATATTTGAACATCATCGACAGTGAAACATGTTTGGTAAAATTGATTTTGAAAAACTGCAGTCTAACTGTTTCTCATGCTCTAAAAAAGCTTTTCGCGGGCTGAAAATGCCACTTTTGTCAGTAACTGTGTCCTCTCAATTCCCTTACACAACGTGACTGGAAACAGCTTTTGCCTTCATATTTATCATATTTGAACAGCATCTGACAGTGAAACATGTTTGTAAACATTGATTTTGAAAAAGTGTAGGTTTTGCTCTTTCTAATGCTCTAAAACAGCTTTTCGCATGCTGAAAATGCCACTTTTGCCACTCACTGTTTAGGGTCAATTCCTTGATACAACGTGACTGGAAACAGCTTTTGCCTTCATTTTTATCATATTTGAACAGCATCGAGAGTGAAACATGTTTGTAAACATTGATTTTGAAAAAGTGCATAGTTGATCTTTCTAATGCTCTAAAACAGCTTTTCGCGGGCTGAAAATGCCACTTTTGTCACTAACTGTATCCTCTCAATTCTCGAGCACAACATGACTGGAAACAGCTTTTGGCTTCATATTTATCAGATTTGAACAACATCTGGCAGTGAAACATGTTTGTAAACATTGATTTTGAAAAACTGCAGTCTAGTTGTTTCTCATGCTCTAAAACAGCTTTTCGCGGGCTGAAAATGCGACTTTTGCCGCTCACTGTATGGAGTCAATTCCTTGATACAACGTGACTGGAAACAGCTTTTGCCTTCAGATTTATCATATTTCAACAGCATCTGACAGTGAAACATGTTTGTAAACATTGATTTTCAAAAAGTGCACCTTTGCTATTTCTTATGCTCTAAAAAAGCTTTTCGGTGGCTGAAAATGCCACTTTTGCCACTTACTGTATGGATTCAATTCCTTGATACAACATGAATGGAAACAACTTTTGCCTTCACATTTATCATATTTGAACAGCATCTGACAGTTAAACATGTTTGTAAACATTGATTTTGAAAAACTGCAGTTCAGCTGTTTCTAATGCTCTAAAACAGCTTTTCGCGGGCTGAAAATGCCACTTTTGCCACTTACTGTATGGATTCAATTCCTTGATACAACGTGACTGGAAACAGCTTTTGCCTTCATATTTATCATAATTCAACAGCATCTGACAGTGAAACATGTTTGTAAACATTGATTTTGAAAAACTGCAGTTCAGCTGTTTCTAATGCTCTAAAACAGCTTTTCGGTGGCTGAAAATGCCACTTTTGTCAGTAACTGTGTCCTCTCAATTCCCTTACACAACGTGACTGGAAACAGCTTTTGCCTTTATATTTATCATATTTGAACAGCATCTGACAGTGAAACATGTTTGTAAACATTGATTTTGAAAAAGTGTAGGTTTTGCTATTTCTAATGCTCTAAAACAGCTTTTCGCATGCTGAAAATGCCACTTTTGCCAGTCACTGTTTAGGGTCAATTCCTTGATACAACGTGACTGGAAACAGCTTTTGCCTTCATATTTATCATATTTGAACAGCATGTGACCGTGAAACATGTTTGGAAACATTGATTTTGAAAAACTGCAGTCTAGCTGTTTCTCATGCTCTAAAACATCTTTTCGCGGCCTGAAATGCCACTTTTGCCACTCACTGTATGGAGTAAATTCCTTGATACAACGTGATTGGAAACAGCTTTTGCCTTCATATTTATCATATTTGAACAGCATCTGACAGTGAAACATGTTTGTAAACATTGATTTTGAAAAAGCGCACTTTTGCTATTTCTTATGCCTTAAAACAGCTTTTCGCGGTCTGAAAATGCCACTTTTGTCACTAACTGTGTCCTCTCAATTCCCTTACACAACGTGACTGGAAACAGCTTTTGCCTTCATATTAAACATATTTGAACCGCATCTGAGAGTGAAACATGTTTGGAAACATTGATTTTCAAAAAGTGCACTGTTGCTCTCTCTAATGCTCTAAAACAGCTTTTCGCGGGCTGAATATGCGACTTTTGCCGCTCACTGTATGGAGTCAATTCCTTGATACAACGTGACTGGAAACAGCTTTTGCCTTCACATTTATCATATTTGAACAGCATCTGACAGTGAAACATGTTTGTAAACATTGATTTTCAAAAAGTGCACCTTTGCTATTTCTTATGCTCTAAAACAGCTTTTCGCGTCCTGAAAATGCCACTTTTGCCACTCACTGTATGGAGCCTATTCCTTGATACAACGTGACTGGAAACAGCTTTTGCCTTCATATTCATCATATTTGAACAGCATCTGACAGTGAAACATGTTTGTAAACATTGATTTTGAAAAACTGCAGTTCAGCTGTTTCTAATGCTCTAAAACAGCTTTTCGCGTGCTGAAAATGCCACTTTTGCCACTTACTGTATGGATTCAATTCCTTGATACAACGTGACTGGAAACAGCTTTTGCCTTAATATTTATCATATTTCAACAGCATCTGACAGTGAAACATGTTTGTAAACATTGATTTTGAAAAACTGCAGTTCAGCTGTTTCTAATGCTCTAAAACAGCTTTTCGGTGGCTGAAAATGTCACTTTTGCCGCTCACTGTATGAAGTCAATTCCTTGATACAACGTGACTGGAAACAGCTTTTGCCTTCATATTAAACATATTTGAACCGCATCTGAGAGTGAAACATGTTTGGAAACATTGATTTTCAAAAAGTGCACCGTTGCTCTTTCTAATGCTCTAAAACAGCTTTTCGGTGGCTGAAAATGCCACTTTTGCCACTCACTGTATGGAGTCAATTCCTTGATACAACGTGACTGGAAACAGCTTTTGCCTTCATATTAAACATATTTCAACAGCATCTGACAGTTAAACATGTTTGTAAACATTGATTTTCAAAAAGTGCACCGTTGCTCTTTCTAATGCTCTAAAACAGCTTTTCGCGGGCTGAAAATGCGATTTTTGCCACTCACTGTATGGAGTCAATTCCTTGATACAACGTGACAGGAAACAGCTTTTGCCTTCATATTAAACATATTTGAACAGCATCTGACAGTGAAACATGTTTGTAAACATTGATTTTCAAAAAGTGCACTTTCGCTATTTCTTATGCTCTAAAACAGCTTTTCGCGGGCTGAAAATGCCACTTTTGTCAGTAACTGTGTCCTCTCAATTCCCTTACACAACGTGACTGGAAACAGCTTTTGCCTTTATATTTATCATATTTGAACAGCATCTGACAGTGAAACATGTTTGTAAACATTGATTTTGAAAAAGTGTAGGTTTTGCTATTTCTAATGCTCTAAAACAGCTTTTCGCATGCTGAAAATGTCACTTTTGCCAGTCACTGTTTAGGGTTAATTCCTTGATACAACGTGACTGGAAACAGCTTTTGCCTTCATTTTTATCATGTTTGAACAGCATCTGACAGTGAAACATATTTGTAAACATTGATTTTGAAAAAGTGCACTGTTGCTCTCTCTAATGCTCTAAAACAGCTTTTCGCGGGCTGAAAATGCGACTTTTGCCGCTCACTGCATGGAGTCAATTCCTTGATACAACGTGACTGGAAACAGCTTTTGCCTTCATTTTTATCATATTTGAACAGCATCTGACAGTGAAACATGTTTGTAAACATTGATTTTGAAAAAGTGCACTGTTGCTCTCTCTAATGCTCTAAAACAGCTTTTCGCGGGCTGAATATGCGACTTTTGCCACTCACTGTATGGAGTCAATTCCTTGATACAACGTGACTGGAAACAGCTTTTGCCTTCACATTTATCATATTTGAACAGCATCTGACAGTTAAACATGTTTGTAAACATTGATTTTGAAAAAGTGCACTTTGCTATTTTTATGCTCTAAAACAGCTTTTCGCGGGCTGAAAATGCCACTTTTGTCACTAACTGTGTCCTCTCAATTCTCGAGCACAACATGACTGGAAACAGCTTTTGGCTTCATATTTATCAGATTTGAACAACATCTGGCAGTGAAACATGTTTGTAAACATTGATTTTGAAAAACTGCAGTTCAGCTGTTTCTAATGCTCTAAAACAGCTTTTCGCGGGCTGAAAATGCCACTTTTGTCAGTAACTGTGTCCTCTCAATTCCCTTACACAACGTGACTGGAAACAGCTTTTGCCTTTATATTTATCATATTTGAACAGCATCTGACAGTGAAACATGTTTGTAAACATTGATTTTGAAAAAGTGTAGGTTTTGCTATTTCTAATGCTCTAAAACAGCTTTTCGCATGCTGAAAATGCCACTTTTGCCAGTCACTGTTTGGGGTCAATTCCTTGATACAACGTGACTGGAAACAGCTTTTGCCTACATATTTATCATATTTGAACAGCATGTGACCGTGAAACATGTTTGGAAACATTGATTTTGAAAAACTGCAGTCTAGCTGTTTCTCATGCTCTAAAACATCTTTTCGCCGCCTGAAATGCCACTTTTGCCACTCACTGTATGGAGTCAATTCCTTGATACAACGTGATTGGAAACAGCTTTTGCCTTCATATTTATCATATTTGAACAGCATCTGACAGTGAAACATGTTAGTAAACATTGATTTTGAAAAAGCGCACTTTTGCTATTTCTTATGCCTTAAAACAGCTTTTCGCGGTCTGAAAATGCCACTTTTGTCACTAACTGTGTCCTCTCAATTCCCTTACACAAAGTGACTGGAAACAGCTTTTGCCTTAATATTAAACATATTTGAACCGCATCTGAGAGTGAAACATGTTTGGAAACATTGATTTTCAAAAAGTGCACCTTTGCTGTTTCTATTGCTCTAAAACAGCTTTTCGCGTCCTGAAAATGCGACTTTTGCCACTCACTGTATGGAGTCTATTCCTTGATACAACGTGACTGGAAACAGCTTTTGCCTTCATATTCATCATACTTGAAAGGTATCCGACAGTGAAACATGTTTGTAAACATTGATTTTGAAAAAGTGCACTGTTGCTATTTCTAATGCTCTAAAACAGCTTTTCACGGGCTGAAAATGCCGCTTTTGCCACTTACTGTATGGATTCAATTCCTTGATACAACGTGACTGGAAACAGCTTTTGCCTTCATTTTTATCATATTTGAACAGCATCTGACAGTGAAACATGTTTGTAAACATTGATTTTGAAAAAGTGCACTGTTGCTCTCTCTAATGCTCTAAAACAGCTTTTCGCGGGCTGAATATGCGACTTTTGCCGCTCACTGTATGGAGTCAATTCCTTGATACAACGTGACTGGAAACAGCTTTTGCCTTCACATTTATCATATTTGAACAGCATCTGACAGTGAAACATGTTTGTAAACATTGATTTTCAAAAAGTGCACCTTTGCTATTTCTTATGCTCTAAAACAGCTTTTCGCGGGCTGAAAATGCCACTTTTGCCACTTACTGTATGGATTCAATTCCTTGATACAACGTGACTGGAAACAGCTTTTGCCTTCACATTTATCATATTTGAACAGCATCTGACAGTGAAACATGTTTGTAAACATTGATTTTCAAAAAGTGCACCTTTGCTATTTCTTATGCTCTAAAACAGCTTTTCGCGGGCTGAAAATGCCACTTTTGTCACTAACTGTGTCCTCTCAATTCTCGAGCACAACATGACTGGAAACAGCTTTTGGCTTCATATTTATCAGATTTGAACAACATCTGGCAGTGAAACATGTTTGTAAACATTGATTTTGAAAAACTGCAGTCTAGTTGTTTCTCATGCTCTAAAACAGCTTTTCGGTGGCTGAAAATGCCACTTTTCCAATTTCTGTATGGATTCAATTCCTTGATACAACGTGAATGGAAACAACTTTTGCCTTCACATTTATCATATTTGAACAGCATCTGACAGTGAAACATGTTTGTAAACATTGATTTTGAAAAACTGCAGTTCAGCTGTTTCTAATGCTCTAAAACAGCTTTTCGGTTGGTGAAAATGCCACTTTTGCCACTTACTGTATGGATTCAATTCCTGGATACAACGTGACTGGAAACAACTTTTGCCTTCACATTTATCATATTTGAACAGCATCTGACAGTGAAACATGTTTGTAAACATTGATTTTGAAAAACTGCAGTTCAGCTGTTTCTAATGCTCTAAAACAGCTTTTCGGTGGCTGAAAATGCCTCTTTTGCCACTTACTGTATGGATTCAATTCCTTGATACAACGTGACTGGAAACAGCTTTTGCCTTCATATTTATCATATTTCAACAGCATCTGACAGTGAAACATGTTTGTAAACATTGATTCTGAAAAACTGCAGTTCAGCTGTTTCTAATACTCTAAAACAGCTTTTCTGTGGCTGAAAATGTCACTTTTGCCGCTTACTTTATGAAGTCAATTCCTTGATACAACGTGACTGGAAACAGCTTTTGCCTTCATATTAAACATATTTGAACCGCATCTGAGAGTGAAACATGTTTGGAAACATTGATTTTCAAAAAGTGCACCGTTGCTCTTTCTAATGCTCTAAAACAGCTTTTCGCGGGCTGAAAATGCGACTTTTGCCACTCACTGTATGGAGTCAATTCCTTGATACAACGTGACTGGAAACAGCTTTTGCCTTCATATTAAACATATTTCAACAGCATCTGACAGTTAAACATGTTTGTAAACACTGATTTTCAAAAAGTGCACCGTTGCTCTTTCTAATGCTCTAAAACAGCTTTTCGAGGGCTTAAAATGCGATTTTTGCCACTCACTGTATGGAGTCAATTCCTTGATACAACGTGACTGGAAACAGCTTTTGCCTTCATATTAAACATATTTGAACAGCATCTGACAGTGAAACATGTTTGTAAACATTGATTTTCAAAAAGTGCACTTTCGCGATTTCTTATGCTCTAAAACAGCTTTTCGCGGGCTGAAAATGCCACTTTTGTCAGTAACTGTGTCCTCTCAATTCCCTTACACAACGTGACTGGAAACAGCTTTTGGCTTTAGATTTATCATATTTGAACAGCATCTGACAGTGAAACATGTTTGTAAACATTGATTTTGAAAAAGTGTAGGTTTTGCTATTTCTAATGCTCTAAAACAGCTTTTCGCATGCTGAAAATGTCACTTTTGCCAGTCACTGTTTAGGGTCAATTCCTTGATACAACGTGACTGGAAACAGCTTTTGCCTTCATATTTATCATGTTTGAACAGCATCTGACAGTGAAACATGTTTGTAAACATTGATTTTGAAAAAGTGCATAGTTGATCTTTCTAATGCTCTAAAACAGCTTTTCGCGGGCTGAAAATGCAACTTTTGCCGCTCACTGTATGGAGTCAATTCCTTTATACAACGTGACTGGAAACAGCTTTTGCCTTCACTTTTATCATATTTGAACAGCATCTGACAGTGAAACATGTTTGTAAACATTGATTTTGAAAAAGTGCACTGTTGCTCTCTCTAATGCTCTAAAACAGTTTTTCGCGGGCTGAAAATGCGACTTTTGCCGCTCACTGTATGGAGTCAATTCCTTGATACAACGTGACTGGAAACAGCTTTTGCCTTCACATTTATCATATTTGAACAGCATCTGACAGTGAAACATGTTTGTAACATTGATTTTCAAAAAGTGCACCGTTGCTATTTCTAATGCTCTAAAACAGCTTTTCGCGGGCTGAAAATGCCACTTTTGCCACTTACTGTATGGATTCAATTCCTTGATACAACGTGACTGGAAACAGCTTTTGCCTTCACATTTATCATATTTGAACAGCATCTGACAGTGAAACATGTTTGTAAACATTGATTTTCAAAAAGTGCAACTTTGCTATTTCTTATGCTCTAAAACAGCTTTTCGCGGTCTGAAAATGCCACTTTTGTCACTAACTGTGTCCTCTCAATTCTCGAGCACAACATGACTGGAAACAGCTTTTGGCTTCATATTTATCAGATTTGAACAACATCTGGCAGTGAAACATGTTTGTAAACATTGATTTTGAAAAACTGCAGTCTAGCTGTTTCTCATGCTCTAAAACAGCTTTTCGCGGGCTGAAAATGCCACTTTTGCCACTTACTGTATGGATTCAATTCCTTGATACAACGCGACTGGAAACAGCTTTTGCCTTCACATTTATCATATTTGAACAGCATCTGACAGTGAAACATGTTTGTAAACATTGATTTTGAAAAAGTGCACTGTTGCTCTCTCTAATGCTCTAAAACAGCTTTTCGCGGGCTGAAAATGCGACTTTTGCCGCTCACTGCATGGAGTCAATTCCTTGATACAACGTGACTGGAAACAGCTTTTGCCTTCATTTTTATCATATTTGAACAGCATCTGACAGTGAAACATGTTTGTAAACATTGATTTTGAAAAAGTGCACTGTTGCTCTCTCTAATGCTCTAAAACAGCTTTTCGCGGGCTGAAAATGCGACTTTTGCCGCTCACTGTATGGAGTCAATTCCTTGATACAACGTGACTGAAAACAGCTTTTGCCTTCACATTTATCATATTTGAACAGCATCTGACAGTGAAACATGTTTGTAAACATTGAGTTTCAAAAAGTGCACATTTGCTATTTCTTATGCTCTAAAAAGGCTTTTCGCGGGCTGAAAATGCCACTTTTGCCACTTACTGTATGGATTCAATTCCTTGATACAACGTGACTGGAAACAGCTTTTGCCTTCACATTTATCATATTTGAACCGCATCTGAGAGTGAAACATGTTTGGAAACATTGATTTTCAAAAAGTGCACCGTTGCTCTTTCTAATGCTCTAAAACAGCTTTTCGCGGGCTGAAAATGCGACTTTTGCCACTCACTGTATGGAGTCAATTCCTTGATACAACGTGACTGGAAACAGCTTTTGCCTTCATATTAAACATATTTCAACAGCATCTGACAGTTAAACATGTTTGTAAACATTGATTTTCAAAAAGTGCACCGTTGCTCTTTCTAATGCTCTAAAACAGCTTTTCGAGGGCTTAAAATGCGATTTTTGCCACTCAGTGTATGGAGTCAATTCCTTGATACAACGTGACTGGAAACAGCTTTTGCCTTCATATTAAACATATTTGAACAGCATCTGACAGTGAAACATGTTTGTAAACATTGATTTTCAAAAAGTGCACTTTCGCTATTTCTTATGCTCTAAAACAGCTTTTCGCGGGCTGAAAATGCCACTTTTGTCAGTAACTGTGTCCTCTCAATTCCCTTACACAACGTGACTGGAAACAGCTTTTGGCTTTATATTTATCATATTTGAACAGCATCTGACAGTGAAACATGTTTGTAAACATTGATTTTGAAAAAGTGTAGGTTTTGCTATTTCTAATGCTCTAAAACAGCTTTTCGCATGCTGAAAATGTCACTTTTGCCAGTCACTGTTTAGGGTCAATTCCTTGATACAACGTGACTGGAAACAGCTTTTGCCTTCATATTTATCATGTTTGAACAGCATCTGACAGTGAAACATGTTTGTAAACATTGATTTTGAAAAAGTGCACTGTTGCTCTCTCTAATGCTCTAAAACAGCTTTTCGCGGGCTGAAAATGCGACTTTTGCCGCTCACTGCATGGAGTCAATTCCTTGATACAACGTGACTGGAAACAGCTTTTGCCTTCATTTTTATCATATTTGAACAGCATCTGACAGTGAAACATGTTTGTAAACATTGATTTTGAAAAAGTGCACTGTTGCTCTCTCTAATGCTCTAAAACAGCTTTTCGCGGGCTGAATATGCGACTTTTGCCGCTCACTGTATGGAGTCAATTCCTTGATACAACGTGACTGGAAACAGCTTTTGCCTTTACATTTATCATATTTGAACAGCATCTGACAGTGAAACATGTTTGTAAAATTGATTTTCAAAAAGTGCACCTTTGCTATTTCTAATGCTCTAAAACAGCTTTTCGCGGGCTGAAAATGCCACTTTTGCCACTTACTGTATGGATTCAATTCCTTGATACAACGTGACTGGAAACAGCTTTTGCCTTCACATTTATCATATTTGAACAGCATCTGACAGTGAAACATGTTTGTAAACATTGATTTTCAAAAAGTGCACCTTTGCTATTTCTTATGCTCTAAAACAGCTTTTCGCGGGCTGAAAATGCCACTTTTGTCACTAACTGTGTCCTCTCAATTCTCGAGCACAACATGACTGGAAACAGCTTTTGGCTTCATATTTATCAGATTTGAACAACATCTGGCAGTGAAACATGTTTGTAAACATTGATTTTGAAAAACTGCAGTCTGGTTGTTTCTCATGCTCTAAAACAGCTTTTCGGTGGCTGAAAATGCCACTTTTGCCAATTACTGTATGGATTCAATTCCTTGATACAACGTGAATGGAAACAACTTTTGCCTTCACATTTATCATATTTGAACAGCATCTGACAGTTAAACATGTTTGTAAACATTGATTTTGAAAAACTGCAGTTCAGCTGTTTCTAATGCTCTAAAACAGCTTTTCGGTGGCTGAAAATGCCACTTTTGCCACTTACTGTATGGATTCAATTCCTTGATACAACGTGACTGGAAACAGCTTTTGCCTTCATATTTATCATATTTCAACAGCATCTGACAGTGAAACATGTTTGTAAACATTGATTTTGAAAAACTGCAGTTCAGCTGTTTCTAATGCTCTAAAACAGCTTTTCGCGGGCTGAAAATGCCACTTTTGTCAGTAACTGTGTCCTCTCAATTCCCTTACACAACGTGACTGGAAACAGCTTTTGCCTTTATATTTATCATATTTGAACAGCATCTGAGAGTGAAACATGTTTGTAAACATTGATTTTGAAAAAGTGTAGGTTTTGCTATTTCTAATGCTCTAAAACAGCTTTTCGCATGCTGAAAATGCCACTTTTGCCAGTCACTGTTTAGGGTCAATTCCTTGATACAACGTGACTGGAAACAGCTATTGCCTTCATATTTATCATATTTGAACAGCATGTGACCGTGAAACATGTTTGGAAACATTGATTTTGAAAAACTGCAGTCTAGCTGTTTCTCATGCTCTAAAACATCTTTTCGCGGCCTGAAATGCCACTTTTGCCACTCACTGTATGGAGTCAATTCCTTGATACAACGTGATTGGAAACAGCTTTTGCCTTCATATTTATCATATTTGAACAGCATCTGACAGTGAAAATTGTTTGTAAACATTGATTTTGAAAAAGCGCACTTTTGCTATTTCTCATGCCTTAAAACAGCTTTTCGCCGGCTGAAAATACCGCTTTTGCCACTTACTGTATGGATTCAATTCCTTGATACAACGTGACTGGAAACAGCTTTTGCCTTCACATTTATCATATTTGAACAGCATCTGACAGTGAAACATGTTTGTAAACATTGATTTTGAAAAAAGGGCACTGTTGCTCTCTCTAATGCTCTAAAACAGCTTTCGCGGGCTGAAAATGCGACTTTTTCCGCTCACTGTATGGAGTCAATTCCTTGATACAACGTGACTGGAAACAGCTTTTGCCTTCACATTTATCATATTTGAACAGCATCTGACAGTGAAACATGTTTGTAAACATTGATTTTCAAAAAGTGCACCTTTGCTATTTCTTATGCTCTAAAACAGCTTTTCGCGGGCTGAAAATGCCACTTTTGCCACTCACTGCATGGAGTCAATTCCTTGATACAACATGACTGGAAACAGGTTTTGCCTTCATATTTATCATTTTTGAACAGCATCTGACAGTGAAACATGTTTGTAAACATTGATTTTAAAAAACTGCAGTCTACCTGTTTCTCATGCTGTAAAACAGCTTTTCGCGGGCTGAAAATGCCACTTTTGCCACTCACTGTATGGAGTCAATTCCTTGATACAACGTGACTGGAAACAGCTTTTGCCTTCACATTTATCATATTTGAACAGCATCTGACAGTGAAACATGTTTGTAAACATTGATTTTGAAAAACTGCAGTTCAGCTGTTTCTAATGCTCTAAAACAGCTTTTCGGTGGCTGAAAATGCCACTTTTGCCACTTACTGTATGGATTCAATTCCTTGATACAACGTGACTGGAAACAACTTTTGCCTTCACATTTATCATATTTGAACAGCATCTGATAGTGAAACATGTTTGTCAACATTGATTTTGAAAAACTGCAGTTCAGCTGTTTCTACTGCTCTAAAACAGCTTTTCGCGGGCTGAAAACGCCACTTTTGCCACTTACTGTATGGATTCAATTCCTTGATACAACGTGACTGGAAACAGCTTTTGCCTTCACATTTATCATATTTGAACCGCATCTGAGAGTGAAACATGTTTGGAAACATTGATTTTCAAAAAGTGCACCGTTGCTCTTTCTAATGCTCTAAAACAGCTTTTCGCGGGCTGAAAATGCGACTTTTGCCACTCACTGTATGGAGTCAATTCCTTGATACAACGTGACTGGAAACAGCTTTTGTCTTCATTTTAAACATATTTCAACAGCATCTGACAGTTAAACATGTTTGTAAACATTGATTTTCAAAAAGTGCACCGTTGCTCTTTCTAATGCTCTAAAACAGCTTTTCGAGGGCTGAAAATGCGATTTTTGCCACTCACTGTATGGAGTCAATTCCTTGATACAACGTGACTGGAAACAGCTTTTGCCTTCATATTAAACATATTTGAACAGCATCTGACAGTGAAACATGTTTGTAAACATTGATTTTCAAAAAGTGCACTTTCGCTATTTCTTATGCTCTAAAACAGCTTTTCGCGGGCTGAAAATGCCACTTTTGTCAGTAACTGTGTCCTCTCAATTCCTTTACACAACGTGACTGGAAACAGCTTTTGCCTTTATATTTATCATATTTGAACAGCATCTGACAGTGAAACATGTTTGTAAACATTGATTTTGAAAAAGTGTAGGTTTTGCTATTTCTAATGCTCTAAAACGGCTTTTCGCATGCTGAAAATGTCACTTTTGCCAGTCACTGTTTAGGGTCAATTCCTTGATACAACGTGACTGGAAACAGCTTTTGCCTTCATTTTTATCATGTTTGAACAGCATCTGACAGTGAAACATGTTTGTAAACACTGATTTTGAAAAAGTGCACTGTTGCTCTCTCTAATGCTCTAAAACAGCTTTTCGCGGGCTGAAAATGCGACTTTTGCCGCTCACTGCATGGAGTCAATTCCTTGATACAACGTGACTGGAAAAAGCTTTTGCCTTCATTTTTATCATATTTGAACAGCATCTGACAGTGAAACATGTTTGTAAACACTGATTTTGAAAAAGTGCACTGTTGCTCTCTCTAATGCTCTAAAACAGCTTTTCGCGGGCTGAAAATGCGACTTTTGCCGCTCACTGTATGGAGTCAATTCCTTGATACAACGTGACTGGAAACAGCTTTTGCCTTCACATTTATAATATTTGAACAGCATCTGACAGTGAAACATGTTTGTAAACATTGATTTTCAAAAAGTGCACCTTTGCTATTTCTTATGCTCTAAAACAGCTTTTCGCGGGCTGAAAATGCCACTTTTGCCACTTACTGTATGGATTCAATTCCTTGATACAACGTGACTGGAAACAACTTTTGCCTTCACATTTATCATATTTGAACAGCATCTGACAGTGAAACATGTTTGTAACATTGATTTTCAAAAAGTGCACCTTTGCTATTTCTAATGCTCTAAAACAGCTTTTCGCGGGCTGAAAATGCCACTTTTGTCACTAACTGTGTCCTCTCAATTCTCGAGCACAACATGACTGGAAACAGCTTTTGGATTCATATTTATCAGATTTGAACAATATCTGGCAGTGAAACATGTTTGTAAACATTGATTTTCAAAAAGTGCACCTTTGCTATTTCTTATGCTCTAAAACAGCTTTTCGCGGGCTGAAAATGCCACTTTTGCCACTTACTGTATGGATTCAATTCCTTGATACAACGTGACTGGAAACAGCTTTTGCCTTCACATTTATCATATTTGAACAGCATGTGACCGTGAAACATGTTTGGAAACATTGATTTTGAAAAACTACAGTCTAGCTGTTTCTCATGCTCAAAAACATCTTTTCGCGGCCTGAAATGCCACTTTTGCCACTCACTGTATGGAGTCAATTCCTTGATACAACGTGACTGGAAACAGCTTTTGCCTTCACATTTATCATATTTGAACAGCATCTGACAGTGAAACATGTTTGTAAACATTGATTTTGAAAAAGGGCACTGTTGCTCTCTCTAATGCTCTAAAACAGCTTTTCGCTGGCTGAAAATGCGACTTTTGCCGCTCACTGTATGGAGTCAATTCCTTGATACAACGTGACTGGAAACAGCTTTTGCCTTCACATTTATCATATTTGAACAGCATCTGACAGTGAAACATGTTTGTAAACATTGATTTTGAAAAACTGCAGCTCAGCTGTTTCTAATGCTCTAAAACAGCTTTTCGCGTGCTGAAAATGCCACTTTTGCCACTCACTGTATTGAGTCAATTCCTTGATACAACGTGACTGGAAACAGCTTTTGCCTTCATATTTATCATATTTGAACAGCATCTGACAGTGAAACATGTTTGTAAACATTGATTTTCAAAAAGTGCACCTTTTCTATTTCTAATGCTCTAAAACAGCTTTTTCGCGGGCTGAAAATGCCACTTTTGTCACTAACTGTGTCCTCTTAATTCCCTAGCACAACATGACTGGAAACAGCTTTTGGCATCATATTTATCAGATTTGAACAACATCTGGCAGTGAAACATGTTTGTAAACATTGATTTTGAAAAACTGCAGTCTAGCTGTTTCTCATGCTCTAAAACAGCTTTTCGCGGGCTGAAAATGCGACTTTTGCCAGTCACTCTATAGGGTAAATTCCTTGATACAACGTGACTGGAAACAGCTTTTGCCTTCATATTAAACATATTTGAACCGCATCTGAGAGTGAAACATGTTTGGAAACATTGATTTTCAAAAAGTGCACCGTTGCTCTTTCTACTGCTCTAAAACGGCTTTTCGCGGGATTGAAAATGTGACTTTTGCCGCTCACTGTATGGAGTCAATTCCTTGATACAACGTGACTGGAAACAGCTTTTGCCTTAATATTAAACATATTTGAACAGCATCTGACAGTGAAACATGTTTGTAAACATTGATTTTGAAAAACTGCAGTCTAGCAGTTTCTCATGCTCTAAATCAGCTTTTCGCGGGCTGAAAATGCCATATTTGTCACTAACTGTGTCCTATCAATTCCCGTGAACAACGTTACTGGAAACAGCTTTTGCCTTCATTTTTATCATATTTGAACAGAATCGACAGTGAAACATGTTTGTAAACATTGATTTTGAAAAAGTGTATAGTTGATCTTTCTAATGCTCTAAAACAGCTTTTCGCGGGCTGAAAATGCGACTTTTGCCGCTCACTGTATGGAGTCAATTCCTTGATAGAACGTGACTGGAAACAGCTTTTGCCTTCATTTTTATCATATTTGAACAACATCTGACAGTGAAACATGTTTGTAAACATTGATTTTCAAAAAGTGCAGTCTAGCTGTTTCTCATGCTCCAAAACAGCTTTTCGCGTGCTGAAAATGCCACTTTTGCCACTTACTTTATGGATTCAATTCCTTGATACAACGTGACTGGAAACAGCTTTTGCCTTCACATTTATCATATTTGAACAGCATCTGACAGTGAAACATGTTTGTAAACATTGGTTTTCAAAAAGTGCACCTTTGCTATTTCTTATGCTCTAAAACAGCTTTTCGCGGGCTGAAAATGCCACTTTTGCCACTTACTGTATGGATTCAATTCCTTGATACAACGTGACTGGAAAAAGCTTTTGCCTTCACATTTATCATATTTGAACAGCATCTGACAGTGAAACATGTTTGTAAACATTGATTTTCAAAAAGTGCACCTTTGCTATTTCTTATACTCTAAAACAGCTTTTCGCGGGCTGAAAATGCCACTTTTGTCACTAACTGTGTCCTCTCAATTCTCGAGCACAACATGACTGGAAACAGCTTTTGGCTTCATATTTATCAGATTTGAACAACATCTGGCAGTGAAACATGTTTGTAAACATTGATTTTGAAAAACTGTAGTCTAGTTGTTTCTCATGCTCTAAAACAGCTTTTCGGTGGCTGAAAATGCCACTTTTGCCAATTACTGTATGGATTCAATTCCTTGATACAACGTGAATGGAAACAACTTTTGCCTTCACATTTATCATATTTGAACAGCATCTGACAGTTAAACATGTTTGTAAACATTGATTTTGAAAAACTGCAGTTCAGCTGTTTCTAATGCTCTAAAACAGCTTTTCGCGGGCTGAAAATGCCACTTTTGCCACTCACTGTATGGATTCAATTCCTTGATACAACGTGACTGGAAACAGCTTTTGCCTTCATATTTATCATATTTCAACAGCATCTGACAGTGAAACATGTTTGTAAACATTGATTTTGAAAAACTGCAGTTCAGCTGTTTCTAATGCTCTAAAACAGCTTTTCGCGGGCTGAAAATGCCACTTTTGTCAGTAACTGTGTCCTCTCAATTCCCTTACACAACGTGACTGGAAACAGCTTTTGCCTTTATATTTATCATATTTGAACAGCATCTGACAGTGAAACATGTTTGTAAACATTGATTTTGAAAAAGTGTAGGTTTTGCTATTTCTAATGCTCTAAAACAGCTTTTCGCATGCTGAAAATGTCACTTTTGCCAGTCACTGTTTAGGGTCAATTCCTTGATACAACGTGACTGGAAACAGCTTTTGCCTTCATTTTTATCATGTTTGAACAGCATCTGACAGTGAAACATGTTTGTAAACATTGATTTTGAAAAAGTGCACTGTTACTCTCTCTAATGCTCTAAAACAGCTTTTCGCGGGCTGAAAATGCGACTTTTGCCGCTCACTGCATGGAGTCAATTCCTTGATACAACGTGACTGGAAACAGCTTTTGCCTTCATTTTTATCATATTTGAACAGCATCTGACAGTGAAACATGTTTGGAAACATTGATTTTGAAAAAGTGCACTGTTGCTCTCTCTAATGCTCTAAAACAGCTTTTCGCGGGCTGAATATGCGACTTTTGCCGCTCACTGTATGGAGTCAATTCCTTGATACAATGTGACTGGAAACAGCTTTTGCCTTCACATTTATCATATTTGAACAGCATCTGACAGTGAAACATGTTTGTAAACATTGATTTTGAAAAAGTGCACCTTTGCTATTTCTTATGCTCTAAAACAGCTTTTCGCGGGCTGAAAATGCCACTTTTGCCACTTACTGTATGGATTCAATTCCTTGATACAACGTGACTGGAAACAGCTTTTGCCTTCACATTTATCATATTTGAACAGCATCTGACAGTTAAACATGTTTGTAAACATTGATTTTGAAAAAGTGCACCTTTGCTATTTTTTATGCTCTAAAACAGCTTTTCGCGGGCTGAAAATGCCACTTTTGTCACTAACTGTGTCCTCTCAATTCTCGAGCACAACATGACTGGAAACAGCTTTTGGCTTCATATTTATCAGATTTGAACAACATCTGGCAGTGAAACATGTTTGTAAACATTGATTTTGAAAAACTGCAGTCTAGTTGTTTCTCATGCTCTAAAACAGCTATTCGCGGGCTGAAAATGCGACTTTTGCCACTCACTGTATGGAGTCTATTCCTTGATACAACGTGACTGGAAACAGCTTTTGCCTTCATATTCATCATATTTGAACAGTATCCGACAGTGAAACATGTTTGTAAACATTGATTTTGAAAAAGTGCACTGTTGCTTTTTCTAATGCTCTAAAACAGCTTTTCGCTGGCTGAAAATGCCGCTTTTGCCACTTACTGTATGGATTCAATTCCTTGATACAACGTGACTGGAAACAGCTTTTGCCTTCACATTTATCATATTTGAACAGCATCTGACAGTGAAACATGTTTGTAAACATTGATTTTGAAAAACTGCAGTTCAGCTGTTTCTAATGCTCTAAAACAGCTTTTCGGTGGCTGAAAATGCCACTTTTGCCACTTACTGTATGGATTCAATTCCTTGATACAACGTGACTGGAAACAACTTTTGCCTTCACATTTATCATATTTGAACAGCATCTGACAGTGAAACATGTTTGTAAACATTGATTTTGAAAAACTGCAGTTCAGCTGTTTCTAATGCTCTAAAACAGCTTTTCGGTGGCTGAAAATGTCACTTTTGCCGCTCACTGTATGAAGTCAATTCCTTGATACAACGTGACTGGAAACAGCTTTTGCCCTCATATTTATCATATTTCAACAGCATCTGACAGTGAAACATGTTTGTAAACATTGATTTTGAAAAACTGCAGTTCAGCTGTTTCTAATGCTCTAAAACAGCTTTTCGGTGGCTGAAAATGCCACTTTTGTCAGTAACTGTGTCCTCTCAATTCCCTTACACAACGTGACTGGAAAAAGCTTTTGCCTTTATATTTATCATATTTGAACAGCATCTGACAGTGAAACATGTTTGTAAACATTGATTTTGAAAAAGTGTAGGTTTTGCTATTTCTAATGCTCTAAAACAGCTTTTCGCATGCTGAAAATGTCACTTTTGCCACTCACTGTTTAGGGTCAATTCCTTGATACAACGTGACTGGAAACAGCTTTTGCCTTCACATTTATCATATTTGAACAGCATCTGACAGTGAAACATGTTTGTAAACATTGATTTTGAAAAACTGCACTGTTGCTCTCTCTAATGCTCTAAAACAGCTTTTCGCGGGCTGAACATGCGACTTTTGCCGCTCACTGCATGGAGTCAATTCCTTGATACAACGTGACTGGAAACAACTTTTGCCTTCATTTTTATCATATTTGAACAGCATCTGACAGTGAAACATGTTCGGAAACATTGATTTTGAAAAACTGCAATCTAGCTGTTTCTAATGCTCTAAAACAGCTTTTCGCGGGCTGAAAATGCCACTTTTGCCACTTACTGTATGGATTCAATTCCTTGATACAACGTGACTGGAAACAGCTTTTGCCTTCACATTTATCATATTTGAACAGCATCTGACAGTGAAACATGTTTGTAAACATTGATTTTCAAAAAGTGCACCTTTGCTATTTCTTTTGCTCTATAACAGCTTTTCGCGGGCTGAAAATGCCACTTTTGTCACTAACTGTGTCCTCTCAATTCCCGAGCACAACATGACTGGAAACAGCTTTTGGCTTCATATTTATCAGATTTGAACAACATCTGGCAGTCAAACATGTTTGTAAACATTGATTTTGAAAAACTGCAGTCTAGTTGTTTCTCATGCTCTAAAACAGCTTTTCGCGGGCTGAAAATGCCACTTTTGCCACTCACTGTATGGAGTCAATTCCTTGATACAACGTGACTGGAAACAGCTTTTGCCTTCATATTAAACATATTTGAACAGCATCTGACAGTGAAACATGTTTGTAAACATTGATTTTGAAAAACTGCAGTTCAGCTGTTTCTAATGCTCTAAAACAGCTTTTATGTGGCTGAAAATGTCACTTTTGCCGCTCACTGTATGAAGTCAATTCCTTGATACAACGTGACTGGAAACAGCTTTTGCCTTCATATTAAACATATTTGAACCGCATCTGAGAGTGAAACATGTTTGTAAACATTGATTTTGAAAAACTGCAGTCTAGCTGTTTCTCATGCTCTAAAACAGCTTTTCGCGGGCTGAAAATGCGACTTTTGCCGCTCACTGCATGGAGTCAATTCCTTGATACAACGTGACTGGAAACAGCTTTTGCCTTCATATTAAACATATTTGAACAGCATCTGACAGTGAAACATGTTTGTAAACATTGATTTTGAAAAAGTGCACCGTTGCTCTTTCTAATGCTCTAAAACAGCTTTTCGCGGGCTGAAAATGCGACTTTTGCCACTCACTGTATGGAGTCAATTCCTTGATACAACGTGACTGGAAACAGCTTTTGCCTTCATTTTTATCATATTTGAACAGCATCGAGAGTGAAACATGTTTGTAAACATTGATTTTGAAAAAGTGCATAGTTGATCTTTCTAATGCTCTAAAACAGCTTTTCGCGGTCTGAAAATGCCACTTTTGTCAGTAACTGTGTCTTCTCAAATCCCTTACACAACGTGACTGGAAACAGCTTTTGCCTTCATATTAAACATATTTGAACCGCATCTGAGAGTGAAACATGTTTGGAAACATTGATTTTGAAAACGTGTAAGTTTAGCTATTTCTAATGCTCTGAAACAGCTTTTCGCGGGCTGAAAATGCCACTTTTGCCACTCACTGTATGGAGTCTATTCCTTTATACAACGTGACTGGAAATAGCTTTTGCCTTCATATTCGTCATATTTGAACAGCATCCGACAGTGAAACATGTTTGTAAACATTGATTTTGAAAAAGTGCACTGTTGCTATTTCTAATGCTCTGAAACAGCTTTTCGCTGGCTGAAAATGCCACTTTTGCCACTCACTGTATGGAGTCAATTCCTTGATACAACGCGACTGGAAATTGCTTTTGCCTTCATATTTATCATATTTGAACAGCATCTGACAGTGAAACATGTTTGTAAACATTGATTTTCAAAAAGTGCACCTCTACTCTTTCTAATGAACTAAAACAGCTTTTCGCTGGCTGAAAATGCCACTTTTGCCATTTTGTATGGAGTCAATTCCTTGATACAACGTGACTGGAAAAAGTTTTTGCCTTCATTTTTATCATATTTGAACAGCATCGAGAGTGAAACATGTTTGTAAACATTGATTTTGAAAAAGTGCATAGTTGATCTTTCTAATGCTCTAAAACAGCTTTTCGCGGGCTGAAAATGCAACTTTTGCCGCTCACTGTATGGAGTCAATTCCTTGATACAACGTGACTGGAAACAGCTTTTGCCTTCATTTTTGTCATATTTGAACATCATCGACAGTGAAACATGTTTGGTAAAATTGATTTTGAAAAACTGCAGTCTAACTGTTTCTCATGCTCTAAAAAAGCTTTTCGCGGGCTGAAAATGCCACTTTTGTCAGTAACTGTGTCCTCTCAATTCCCTTACACAACGTGACTGGAAACAGCTTTTGCCTTCATATTTATCATATTTGAACAGCATCTGACAGTGAAACATGTTTGTAAACATTGATTTTGAAAAAGTGTAGGTTTTGCTCTTTCTAATGCTCTAAAACAGCTTTTCGCATGCTGAAAATGCCACTTTTGCCAGTCACTGTTTAGGGTCAATTCCTTGATACAACGTGACTGGAAACAGCTTTTGCCTTCATTTTTATCATGTTTGAACAGCATCTGACAGTGAAACATGTTTGTAAACATTGATTTTGAAAAAGTGCACTGTTGCTCTCTCT
The DNA here is from genome assembly GCA_024666655.1 of Dascyllus trimaculatus. Taxonomy (NCBI): domain Eukaryota; kingdom Metazoa; phylum Chordata; class Actinopteri; family Pomacentridae; genus Dascyllus; species Dascyllus trimaculatus. The sequence goes on along the minus strand of JAMOIN010000391.1, from coordinate 11,381 downwards.
AATGCTCTAAAACAGCTTTTCGCGGGCTGAAAATGCGACTTTTGCCGCTCACTGCATGGAGTCAATTCCTTGATACAACGTGACTGGAAACAGCTTTTGCCTTCATTTTTATCATATTTGAACAGCATCTGACAGTGAAACATGTTTGTAAACATTGATTTTGAAAAAGTGCACTGTTGCTCTCTCTAATGCTCTAAAACAGCTTTTCGCGGGCTGAAAATGCGACTTTTGCCGCTCACTGTATGGAGTCAATTCCTTGATACAACGTGACTGGAAACAGCTTTTCCCTTCATTTTTATCATATTTGAACAGCATCGACAGTGAAACATGTTTGTAAACAATGATTTTGAAAAACTGCAATCTAGCTGTTTCTCATGTTCCAAAAAAGCCTTTCGCGGGCTGAAAATGCCACTTTTGCCACTCACTGTATGGAGTCAATTCCTTGATACAACGTGACTGGAAACAGCTTTTTCCTTCATTTTTATCATATTTGAACAGCATCGACAGTGAAACATGTTTGTAAACATTGATTTTGAAAAAGTGCATAGTTGATCTTTCTAATGCTCTAAAACAGCTTTTCGTGGGCTGAAAATGGGACTTTTTCTGCTCACTGTATGGAGTCAATTCCTTGATACAACGTGACTGGAAACAGCTTTTGCCTTCATATTTATCATATTTCAACAGCATATGACAGTGAAACATGTTTGTAAACATTGATTTTGAAAAACTGCAGTTCAGCTGTTTCTAATGCTCTAAAACAGCTTTTCTGTGGCTGAAAATGTCACTTTTGCCGTTCACTGTATGAAGTCAATTCCTTGATACAACGTGACTGGAAACAGCTTTTGCCTTCGTATTAAACATATTTGAACCGCATCTGAGAGTGAAACATGTTTGTAAACATTGATTTTAAAAAAGTGCACCGTTGCTCTTTCTAATGCTCTAAAACAGCTTTTCGCATGCTGAAAATGCCACTTTTGCCACTCACTGTATGGAGTCAATTCCTTGATACAACGTGACTGGAAACAGCTTTTGCCTTCATATTAAACATATTTGAACAGCATCTGACAGTGAAACATGTTTGTAAACATTGATTTTCAAAAAGTGCACCGTTGCTCTTTCTAATGCTCTACACCAGCTTTTCGCGGGCTGAAAATGCGACTTTTGCCACTCACTGTATGGAGTCAATTCCTTGATACAACGTGACTGGAAACAGCTTTTGCCTTCATATTAAACATATTTGAAACGCATCTGAGAGTGAAACATGTTTGTAAACATTGATTTTCAAAAAGTGCACCGTTGCTCTTTCTAATGCTCTAAAACAGCTTTTCGCGGGCTGAAAATGCGACTTTTGCCACTCACTGTATGGAGTCAAGTCCTTGATACAACGTGACTGGAAACAGCTTTTGCCTTCATATTAAACATATTTGAACAGCATCTGACAGTGAAACATGTTTGTAAACATTGATTTTCAAAAAGTGCACTTTTGCTATTTCTTATGCTCTAAAACAGCTTTTCGCGTGCTTAAAATGCCACTTTTGTCAGTAACTGTGTCCTCTCAATTCCCTTACACAACGTGACTGGAAACAGCTTTTGCCTTCATATTTATCATATTTGAACAGCATCTGACATGAAACATGTTTGTAAACATTGATTTTGAAAAAGTGTAGGTTTTGCTATTTCTAATGCTTTAAAATAGCTTTTCGCATGCTGAAAGTGCCACTTTTGCCAGTCACTGTTTAGGGTCAATTCCTTGATACAACGTGACTGGAAACAGCTTTTGCCTTCATTTTTATCATGTTTGAACAGCATCTGACAGTGAAACATGTTTGTAAACATTGATTTTGAAAAAGTGCACTGTTGCTCTCTCTAAAGCTCTAAAACAGCTTTTCGCGGGCTGAAAATGCAACTTTTGCCACTCACTGCATGGAGTCAATTCCTTGATACAACGTGACTGGAAACAGCTTTTGCCTTCATATTAAACATATTTGAACAGCATCTGACAGTGAAACATGTTTGTAAACATTGATTTTCAAAAAGTGCACCGTTGCTCTTTCTAATGCTCTAAAACAGCTTTTCGCGGGCTGAAAATGCGACTTTTGCCACTCACTGTATGGAGTCAATTCCTTGATACAACGTGACTGGAAACAGCTTTTGCCTTCATATTAAACATATTTGAACAGCATCTGACAGTGAAACATGTTTGTAAACATTGATTTTGAAAAAGTGCACTGTTGCTCTCTCTAATGCTCTAAAACAGCTTTTCGCGGGCTGAAAATGCGACTTTTGCCAGTCACTGCATGGAGTCAATTCCTTGATACAACATGACTGGAAACAGCTTTTGGCTTCATATTTATCAGATTTGCACAACATCTGGCAGTGAAACATGTTTGTAAACATTGATTTTGAAAAACTGCAGTCCTGCTGTTTCTCATGCTCTAAAACAGCTTTTCGCGGGCTGAAAATGCCACTTTTGCCAGTCACTCTATAGGGTCAATTCCTTTATACAACGTAACTGTAAACAGCTTTTGCCTTCATATTCAACAATTTGAACAGCATGTGACCGTGAAACATGTTTGGAAACATTGATTTTGAAAAACTACAGTCTAGCTGTTTCTCATGCTCTAAAACATCTTTTCGCGGCCTGAAATGCCACTTTTGCCACTCACTGTATGGAGTAAATTCCTTGATACAACGTGATTGGAAACAGCTTTTGCCTTCATATTTATCATATTTGAACAGCATCTGACAGTGAAACATGTTTGTAAACATTGATTTTGAAAAAGCGCACTTTTGCTATTTCTTATGCCTTAAAACAGCTTTTCGCGGTCTGAAAATGCCACTTTTGTCACTAACTGTGTCCTCTCAATTCCCTTACACAACGTGACTGGAAACAGCTTTTGCCTTCATATTAAACATATTTGAACCGCATCTGAGAGTGAAACATGTTTGGAAACATTGATTTTCAAAAAGTGCACCTTTGCTGTTTCTAATGCTCTAAAACAGCTTTTCGCGTCCTGAAAATGCCACTTTTGCCACTCACTGTATGGAGTCTATTCCTTGATACAACGTGACTGGAAACAGCTTTTGCCTTCATATTCATCATATTTGAACAGTATCCGACAGTGAAACATGTTTGTGAACATTGATTTTCAAAAAGTGCACGTTGCTCTTTCTGATGCTCTAAAACAGCTTTTCGCGGGCTGAAAATGCCGCTTTTGCCACTTACTGTATGGATTCAATTCCTTGATACAACGTGACTGGAAACAGCTTTTGCCTTCACATTTATCATATTTCAACAGCATCTGACAGTGAAACATGTTTGTAAACATTGATTTTGAAAAACTGCAGTTCAGCTGTTTCTAATGCTCTAAAACAGCTTTTCGGTGGCTGAAAATGCCACTTTTGCCACTTACTGTATAGATTCAATTCCTTGATACAACGTGACTGGAAACAACTTTTGCCTTCACATTAATCATATTTGAACAGCATCTGACAGTGAAACATGTTTGTAAACATTGATTTTGAAAAACTGCAGTTCAGCTGTTTCTAATGCTCTAAAACAGCTTTTCGCGTGCTGAAAATGCCACTTTTGCCACTTACTGTATGGATTCAATTCCTTGATACAACGTGACTGGAAACAGCTTTTGCCTTAATATTTATCATATTTCAACAGCATCTGACAGTGAAACATGTTTGTAAACATTGATTTTGAAAAACTGCAGTTCAGCTGTTTCTAATGCTCTAAAACAGCTTTTCGGTGGCTGAAAATGTCACTTTTGCCGCTCACTGTATGAAGTCAATTCCTTGATACAACGTGACTGGAAACAGCTTTTGCCTTCATATTAAACATATTTGAACCGCATCTGAGAGTGAAACATGTTTGGAAACATTGATTTTGAAAAAGTGCACCGTTGCTCTTTCTAATGCTCTAAAACAGCTTTTCGGTGGCTGAAAATGCCACTTTTGCCACTCACTGTATGGAGTCAATTCCTTGATACAACGTGACTGGAAACAGCTTTTGCCTTCATATTAAACATATTTCAACAGCATCTGACAGTTAAACATGTTTGTAAACATTGATTTTCAAATAGTGCACCGTTGCTCTTTCTAATGCTCTAAAACAGCTTTTCGCGGGCTGAAAATGCGATTTTTGCCACTCACTGTATGGAGTCAATTCCTTGATACAACGTGACAGGAAACAGCTTTTGCCTTCATATTAAACATATTTGAACAGCATCTGACAGTGAAACATGTTTGTAAACATTGATTTTCAAAAAGTGCACTTTCGCTATTTCTTATGCTCTAAAACAGCTTTTCGCGGGCTGAAAATGCCACTTTTGTCAGTAACTGTGTCCTCTCAATTCCCTTACACAACGTGACTGGAAACAGCTTTTGCCTTTATATTTATCATATTTGAACAGCATCTGACAGTGAAACATGTTTGTAAACATTGATTTTGAAAAAGTGTAGGTTTTGCTATTTCTAATGCTCTAAAACGGCTTTTCGCATGCTGAAAATGTCACTTTTGCCAGTCACTGTTTAGGGTCAATTCCTTGATACAACGTGACTGGAAACAGCTTTTGCCTTCATTTTTATCATGTTTGAACAGCATCTGACAGTGAAACATGTTTGTAAACATTGATTTTGAAAAAGTGCACTGTTGCTCTCTCTAATGCTCTAAAACAGCTTTTCGCGGGCTGAAAATGCGACTTTTGCCGCTCACTGCATGGAGTCAATTCCTTGATACAACGTGACTGGAAACAGCTTTTGCCTTCATTTTTATCATATTTGAACAGCATCTGACAGTGAAACATGTTTGGAAACATTGATTTTGAAAAAGTGCACTGTTGCTCTCTCTAATGCTCTAAAACAGCTTTTCGCGGGCTGAATATGCGACTTTTGCCGCTCACTGTATGGAGTCAATTCCTTGATACAACGTGACTGGAAACAGCTTTTGCCTTCACATTTATCATATTTGAACAGCATCTGACAGTGAAACATGTTTGTAAACATTGATTTTCAAAAAGTGCACCTTTGCGATTTCTTATGCTCTAAAACAGCTTTTCGGTGGCTGAAAATGCCACTTTTGCCACTTACTGTATGGATTCAATTCCTTGATACAACGTGACTGGAAACAGCTTTTGCCTTCACATTTATCATATTTGAACAGCATCTGACACTGAAACATGTTTGTAAACATTGATTTTCAAAAAGTGCACCTTTGCTATTTCTTATATTCTAAAACAGCTTTTCGCGGGCTGAAAATGCCACTTTTGTCACTAACTGTGTCCTCTCAATTCTCGAGCACAACATGACTGGAAACAGCCTTTGGCTTCATATTTATCAGATTTGAACAACATCTGGCAGTGAAACATGTTTGTAAACATTGATTTTGAAAAACTGCAGTCTAGTTGTTTCTCATGCTCTAAAACAGCTTTTCGGTGGCTGAAAATGCCACTTTTGCCACTTACTGTATGGATTCAATTCCTTGATACAACGTGAATGGAAACAACTTTTGCCTTCACATTTATCATATTTGAACAGCATCTGACAGTTAAACATGTTTGTAAACATTGATTTTGAAAAACTGCAGTTCAGCTGTTTCTAATGCTCTAAAACAGCTTTTCGGTGGCTGAAAATGCCACTTTTGCCACTTACTGTATGGATTCAATTCCTTGATACAACGTGACTGGAAACAGCTTTTGCCTTCATATTTATCATATTTCAACAGCATCTGACAGTGAAACATGTTTGTAAACATTGATTTTGAAAAACTGCAGTTCAGCTGTTTCTAATGCTCTAAAACAGCTTTTCGCGGGCTGAAAATGCCACTTTTGTCAGTAACTGTGTCCTCTCAATTCCCTTACACAACGTGACTGGAAACAGCTTTTGCCTTTATATTTATCATATTTGAACAGCATCTGACAGTGAAACATGTTTGTAAACATTGATTTTGAAAAAGTGTAGTCTAGTTGTTTCTCATGCTCTAAAACAGCTTTTCGCGGGCTGAAAATGCCACTTTTGCCACTCACTGTATGGAGTCAATACCTTGATACAACGTGACTGGAAACAGCTTTTGCCTTCATATTAAACATATTTGAACAGCATCTGACAGTGAAACATGTTTGTAAACATTGATTTTGAAAAACTGCAGTTCAGCTGTTTCTAATGCTCTAAAACAGCTTTTATGTGGCTGAAAATGTCACTTTTGCCGCTCACTGAATGAAGTCAATGCCTTGATACAACGTGACTGGAAACAGCTTTTGCCTTCATATTAAACATATTTGAACCGCATCTGAGAGTGAAACATGTTTGTAAACATTGATTTTGAAAAACTGCAGTCTAGCTGTTTCTCATGCTCTAAAACAGCTTTTCGCGGGCTGAAAATGCGACTTTTGCCGCTCACTGCATGGAGTCAATTCCTTGATACAACGTGACTGGAAACAGCTTTTGCCTTCATATTAAACATATTTGAACAGCATCTGACAGTGAAACATGTTTGTAAACATTGATTTTCAAAAAGTGCACCGTTGCTCTTTCTAATGCTCTAAAACAGCTTTTCGCGGGCTGAAAATGCGACTTTTGCCACTCACTGTATGGAGTCAATTCCTTGATACAACGTGACTGGAAACAGCTTTTGCCTTCATTTTTATCATATTTGAACAGCATCGAGAGTGAAACATGTTTGTAAACATTGATTTTGAAAAAGTGCATAGTTGATCTTTCTAATGCTCTAAAACAGCTTTTCGCGGGCTGAAAATGCAACTATTGCAGCTCACTGTATGGAGTCAATTCCTTGATACAACGTGACTGGAAACAGCTTTTGCCTTCATTTTTGTCATATTTGAACATCATCGACAGTGAAACATGTTTGTTAAAATTGATTTTGAAAAACTGCAGTCTAACTGTTTCTCATGCTCTAAAAAACTTTTCGCGGGCTGAAAATGCCACTTTTGCCACTTACTGTATGGATTCAATTCTTTTATACAACGTGACTGGAAACAGCTTTTGCCTTCACATTTATCATATTTGAACAGCATCTGACAGTGAAACATGTTTGTAAACATTGAATTTCAAAAACTGCACCTTTGCTATTTCTAATACTCTAAAACGGCTTTTGGCGGGCTAAAAATGCCACTTTTGTCAGTAACTGTGTCCTCTCAATTCCCTTACACAACGTGACTGGAAACAGCTTTTGCCTTCATATTTATCATATTTGAACAGCATCTGACAGTGAAAAATGTTTGTAAACATTGATTTTGAAAAAGTGTAGGTTTTGCTATTTCTAATGCTCTAAAACAGCTTTTCGCATGCTGAAAATGCCACTTTTGCCAGTCACTGTTTAGGGTCAATTCCTTGATACAACGTGACTGGAAACAGCTTTTGCCTTCATTTTTATCATGTTTGAACAGCATCTGACAGTGAAACATGTTTGTACACATTGATTTTGAAAAAGTGCACTGTTGCTCTCTCTAAAGCTCTAAAACAGCTTTTCGCGGGCTGAAAATGCGACTTTTGCCGCTCACTGCATGGAGTCAATTCCTTGATAAAACGTGACTGGAAACAGCTTTTGCCTTCATATTAAACATATTTGAACAGCATCTGACAGTGAAACATGTTTGTAAACATTGATTTTGAAAAACTGCAGTCTAGCTATTTCTAATGCTCTGAAACAGCTTTTCACGGGCTGAAAATTTAACTTTTGCCACTCACTGTATGGAGTCAATTCCTTGATACAACGTGACTGGAAACAGCTTTTGCCTTCATATTTATCATATTTGAACAGCATCTGACAGTGAAACATGTTTGTAAACATAGATTTTGAAAAACTGCAGTCTACCTGTTTCTAATGCTCTAAAACAGCTTTTCGCGGGCTGAAAATGCCACTTTTACCACTCACCGTATGGAGTCCATTACTTTACAAAACGTGACTGGAAAAAGCTTTTGCCTTCATACTTATCATATTTGAACAGCATCTGACAGTGAAACATGCTTGTAAACATTGATTTTGAAAAAGTGAACTGTTGTTATTTCTAATGCTCTAAAACAGCTTTTCGCGGGCTGAAAATGCCACTTTTGCCATTCACTGTATGGAGTCAATTCCTTGACACAACGTGACTGGAAACAGCTTTTGCCTTCATATTTATCATATTTGAACAGCATCTGACATTGAAACATGTTTGTAAACATTGATTTTGAAAAACTGCAGTCTAGCAGTTTCTCATGCTCTAAAACAGCTTTTCGCGGGCTGAAAATGCCATATTTGTCACGAACTGTGTCCTATCAATTCCCTTGAACAACATGACTGGAAACAGCTTTTGCCTTCATATTTATCATATTTCAACAGCATCTGACAGTGAAACATGTTTGTAAACATTGATTTTGAAAAACTGCAGTTCAGCTGTTTCTAATTTTCTAAAACAGCTTTTCGGTGCCTGAAAATGTCACTTTTGCCGCTCACTGTATGAAGTCAATTCCTTGATACAACGTGACTGGAAACAGCTTTTGCCTTCATATTAAACATATTTGAAACGCATCTGAGAGTGAAACATGTTTGTAAACATTGATTTTCAAAAAGTGCACCGTTGCTCTTTCTAATGCTCTAAAACAGCTTTTCGCGGGCTGAAAATGCGACTTTTGCCACTCACTGTATGGAGTCAATTCCTTGATACAACGTGACTGGAAACAGCTTTTGCCTTCATATTAAACATATTTGAACAGCATCTGACAGTGAAACATGTTTGTAAACATTGATTTTCAAAAAGTGCACTTTTGCTATTTCTTATGCTCGAAAACAGCTTTTCGCGGGCTGAAAATGCCACTTTTGTCAGTAACTGTGTCCTCTCAATTCCCTTACACAACGTGACTGGAAACAGCTTTTGCCTTTATATTTATCATGTTTGAACAGCATCTGACAGTGAAACATGTTTGTAAACATTGATTTTGAAAAAGTGTAGGTTTTGCTCTTTCTAATGCTCTAAAACAGCTTTTCGCATGCTGAAAATGCCACTTTTGCCAGTCACTGTTTAGGGTCAATTCCTTGATACAACGTGACTGGAAACAGCTTTTGCCTTCAATTTTATCATGTTTGAACAGCATCTGACAGTGAAACATGTTTGTAAACATTGATTTTTAAAAAGTGCAGTGTTGCTCTCTCTAAAGCTCTAAAAAAGCTTTTCGCGGGCTGAAAATGCGACTTTTGCCGCTCACTGCATGGAGTCAATTCCTTGATACAACGTGACTGGAAACAGCTTTTGCCTTCATATTAAACATATTTGAACAGCATCTGACAGTGAAACATGTTTGTAAACATTGATTTTCAAAAAGTGCACCGTGCTCTTTCTAATGCTCTAAAACAGCTTTTCGCGGGCTGAAAATGCGACTTTTGCCACTCACTGTATGGAGTCAATTCCTTGATACAACGTGACTGGAAACAGCTTTTGCCTTCATATTAAACATATTTGAACAGCATCTGACAGTGAAACATGTTTGTAAACATTGATTTTCAAAAAGTGCACCGTTGATCTTTCTAATGCTCTACAACAGCTTTTCGCGGGCTGAAAATGCGACTTTTGCCACTCACTGTATGGAGTCAATTCCTTGATACAACGTGACTGGAAACAGCTTTTGACTTCATATTTATCATATTTGAACAGCATCTGACAGTGAAACATGTTTGTAAACATTGATTTTGAAAAAGTGCACTTTGGCTATTGCCAATGCTCTAAAACAGCTTTTCGCGGGCTGAAAATGCCACTTTTGCCACTCACTGTATGGAGTCAATTCCTTGATACAACGTGACTGGAAACAGCTTTTGCCTTCATATTAAACATATTTGAACAGCATCTGACAGTGAAACATGTTTGTAAACATTGATTTTGAAAAACTGCAGTCTAGCAGTTTCTCATGCTCTAAAACAGCTTTTCGCGGGCTGAAAATGCCATATTTGTCAAGAACTGTGTCCTATCAATTCCCTTGAACAACATGACTGGAAACAGCTTTTGCCTTCATATTTATCATATTTCAACAGCATCTGACAGTGAAACATGTTTGTAAACATTGATTTTGAAAAACTGCAGTTCAGCTGTTTCTAATTTTCTAAAACAGCTTTTCGGTGCCTGAAAATGTCACTTTTGCCGCTCACTGTATGAAGTCAATTCCTTGATACAACGTGACTGGAAACAGCTTTTGCCTTCATATTAAACATATTTGAAACGCATCTGAGAGTGAAACATGTTTGTAAACATTGATTTTCAAAAAGTGCACCGTTGCTCTTTCTAATGCTCTAAAACAGCTTTTCGCGGGCTGAAAATGCGACTTTTGCCACTCACTGTATGGAGTCAATTCCTTGATACAACGTGACTGGAAACAGCTTTTGCCTTCATATTAAACATATTTGAACAGCATCTGACAGTGAAACATGTTTGTAAACATTGATTTTCAAAAAGTGCACTTTTGCTATTTCTTATGCTCGAAAACAGCTTTTCGCGGGCTGAAAATGCCACTTTTGTCAGTAACTGTGTCCTCTCAATTCCCTTACACAACGTGACTGGAAACAGCTTTTGCCTTCATATTTATCATATTTGAACAGCATCTGACAGTGAAACATGTTTGTAAACATTGATTTTGAAAAAGTGTAGGTTTTGCTATTTCTAATGCTCTAAAACAGCTTTTCGCATGCTGAAAATGCCACTTTTGCCAGTCACTGTTTAGGGTCAATTCCTTGATACAACGTGACTGGAAACAGCTTTTGCCTTCAATTTTATCATGTTTGAACAGCATCTGACAGTGAAACATGTTTGTAAACATTGATTTTTAAAAAGTGCAGTGTTGCTCTCTCTAAAGCTCTAAAAAAGCTTTTCGCGGGCTGAAAATGCGACTTTTGCCGCTCACTGCATGGAGTCAATTCCTTGATACAACGTGACTGGAAACAGCTTTTGCCTTCATATTAAACATATTTGAACAGCATCTGACAGTGAAACATGTTTGTAAACATTGATTTTCAAAAAGTGCACCGTGCTCTTTCTAATGCTCTAAAACAGCTTTTCGCGGGCTGAAAATGCGACTTTTGCCACTCACTGTATGGAGTCAATTCCTTGATACAACGTGACTGGAAACAGCTTTTGCCTTCATATTAAACATATTTGAACAGCATCTGACAGTGAAACATGTTTGTAAACATTGATTTTCAAAAAGTGCACCGTTGCTCTTTCTAATGCTCTAAAACAGATTTTCGCGGGCTGAAAATGCGACTTTTGCCACTCACTGTATGGAGTCAATTCCTTGATACAACGTGACTGGAAACAGCTTTTGCCTTCATTTTTATCATATTTGAACAGCATCGAGAGTGAAACATGTTTGTAAACATTGATTTTGAAAAA
>JAMOIN010000492.1:0-146354 GCA_024666655.1 Dascyllus trimaculatus | reverse complement strand
TGAACTAACATAATGAGTCCATTCATCATCATGACAAATATACTTTGAACACTAACAGTTCAGTTGGGTAGAGTACTGATCTGTTTGGACTTCAGCTGGTTATTTTAATTCATAATGTTCAAGCTAAATGGAAAGTAAAGTTCATTTTTGCAAAGACATCAGCGTATCTCGTTGCTAATATCCAGTGTTGAAGCAACATGTAAATGTCTTATATCTGGGTAGATTAACTGTCCTGACCCTGGACGTCTCTGTACAGACAACAGGCTGTATCTGGTCTCAGAATGAACGTGCTGCCAGTTGTCCGAGGTGGATGAACAGTACCGCTATGATTAAAATCCTTCTTCACATCTCTCTCAGTTCTGGAGATGGGCACAGGGAGACGTATTGTGTCTCAACATTTTTCCAAGTAGTCCTTATCCGAAGAGGCTCAGGTTATTCATTTTGGCCTCACAGCTGTGAAGCTGTTATTGATTGAATTTGGGGATTGTTGTTTCAGGCGGAAAATTCAAAACCTAGCCGGGGGCTTAAGGGGTCAACTAACTGGCTTTACTGTCCAAGATACAGACAAACAGCATGATGGATCCTTCCAAACACTGATTGTTGTAAAGTGACAGAAAGCTTAAATTTGCTGCTGGTAGACGGCTAACCTCTCTAACCGTACCTATGAGGTACATCTCCTGAGAGGAGTTGGATGCTGTTCAGATGATGTGTCAAAACTATGCACTAACATGGTCCTACCATATGCAGCAGGAGTAGGAGGCATTTTTAGTGACCCGGCCAGTTGAATCAGGTCTTGTCTTGCTGTGAGACTACTCTGTTATTGTACATTTCTGGACTCACAAGTCATTAGTTTCATCCATTTTTCAGTTCACCAGTGAATAGCTGCTCATACAAAGGTCAGCACAGCACAGGTCAAAAGGTCAGCAAATATGAAATTTCACCCGGCACCACATGGACGTTCACAAACAACCCCTGGCCACTTCACTCAGCATTTAATGGAGGAGACTAGGGCAAAAGTTGCTTTTCCACAATGTAAAACCTTTAGAAAGCAATATTGGACCACTGGTCAGATGATCAGACCTGCACTGGTCTCCTTGCATGATGCCTCAGGGAGAGCAATGGGGGCCAAAGGGTCTCTATTATCAAAGTAAGACAGGCTGCATAGGGAGAACACTTGGAGTTCATTCATGTAAACTTTTTCATCAAGTGCTCTCATGGTAGTTTACAAATATATTTGAATAATGCTATCAAACAGTTCTCTTATTGCTACTAATGAAGTGTCTGTTACGTATTGCTTTTAGTTTTATGATCCATGGACTTCATCTAGCTCCACCATAAAGACGACAGCGTTGGTTTTCAGTGAAATGTGTCAAGAAATATTTAGTGATCTTGCCAGGAACAGATAACACTGCTCAGAAGAATCTGAATCGGAATGTCCTCAATCACAAATTGATACTGATTTTGTGTTTAGTGTTTTAACAACTCTATTGCACGGAGCTGAGGAGTTTCTAAAAGTCCAGTGTAGAAAAAGAAAAGGCAGTTCTATCCTTTACAGACAACAGCAGGAGTGCTTGAAATATTGCAGATTACATTGAAATGAATGATAATCAAGGTTGATGTACCTCATCTGTGAAGTCAGACTGGTCTAATTCACTGTTATCATGTCTATCTATCTTTCCTGTCAGAACGGATTTGGACAGTAGATAAACAAGTTCAAAATGCAAACCGGTGATATAAGCCATATTTACAATGCTTGGATTCATTAGGAATGCTGGGTAGGAGCCAGAATACAGCAGCTGCCAGTTGGTTCTGACTTTGTCTCAGAGCCTTTAAACACTGTTTCTTTTCTATACTCAGAGGAACCCATAGGTGATTTCAGCAGAACTCAATTACTGTCAGTACCAATTAGTCACTTTCAATTAGCCAGCAGGAGGACACTTGTTTCCCTGCCTTAGTCTGTGGTCTATACAGAGAACACTTCTTCCCTGTCTACAGGAAGGCACAAGACTGAAATGACCACTTATCATTTTCCTAATGTAGGCACTGAAATACAGGGGAGTCTTTATATTTATCAAGAAGTGCACTCCTCCCCTGACTTTTTCTTAGCATTTCATTTATTAAAGCAAAAAAACAATATCATAATACTGTACCCCTGGACAACACTAGCCATAGAAGACAACCTGAATACTGCTCATACAAAAATGTGCTAACAAACTGAACTAAGCCACTGCAGAGTGAGAAACCCATCTCAAACTGTACTTGCACATCTGAAAGTTTCTTTTTAAAAGTTGTAATTAGTTGCTTTGTTTATTGATTTCACTTGTTAGTTTGAATCAGAAATACAAATATGAACAGAGAACAAGTTAGTTGAAGATTGACATATCAACAACTGAAAATCTTATTTTTACTGACATCCAGCTTCAACTTCTAACCTTCCTGCTGAGCGCTGGGATCTCTCTGCTGGCTGTTACCAGGTGTGGGAGGTAAAACACAGCTTGGTATCAAATTACTCTTTTTCTTTTGTCTTTGTTTGAACAATATTGTTTATTGTAACACTCTTAAGTAAAGAACATTTTCATTGCAAATAGAAGTGGACAACAATAATTAGATTATAATAATCAGATATTTTAGAAAAGACCAATACATTTTCTTGCATAGAGTTAGATGAGAAAATCAATACCATTGTCATGTCTGTAAAAATTACTGAGCTACAAGTAAGATTCTCAAAAAAATCTGCCCTTTAGTACCTCAAAAACTCACTACTTAACAAACATATCTTTTTTGTTGAATCCACACAAAAACCACAAAGTATAGAACTACAGGAAGTTCAGGCATTCATAGTTTACCTCCTAAAAATGAGAGTTTTATTTTGGAAGTGCATTTGTGAGGTCAGACAACGCGTTTGTGTTGTTGGACCAGAAGGCCTGGCTCTCAGTCTCTGCATTGACTCATCCAAAGGTGTTCTGTTGGGTTGAGGTCAGGACTCTGTGCAGGCCAGTCAAGTTCCTCCACACCAAACTGGCTCATCCATGTCTGTGTTGACCTTGCTTTGTGCACTGGTGTCATGTTAGAACAGGAAGAGGCCATCCCCAGACTGTTCCCACAAAGTTGGGAACATGAAATTGTCCAAAATGTCTTGGTATGCTGAAGCATTAAGAGTTCCTTTCACTGGAAATAAGGGCCCACACCTTAATCCCCCTTCCACTGAACTTTACACTTGGCACAATGCAGTCAGGCAAGTACCGTTTGTCTGGCAACCATTAAACCCAGACTCATCCATCAGATTGCCAGACAGAGAAGTGTGATCGGTCACTCCAGAGAACACGTCTCCACTGCTCTAGAGTCCAGTGGCTGTGTGTTTTACACTACTGCATCTGACGCTTTGCATTGCACTTGGTGATGTATCCTTGGATGCAGCTGCTCAGCCAAGGAAACCCATTCCATGAAGCTCTCTGCATACTATACATACCATGCACTGTTCTGGAGCTGATCTGAAGGCCACACCAAGGTTGGAGGTCTGTAGCTATTGGCTCTGCAGAAAGCCTCAGCATCCGCTGACCTTGCTCTGTGTTTTACGTGGCCTACCACTTCATGGCTGACTTGCTGTTGTTCCCAGTTGCTTCCACTTTGTTATAATACCACTAACAGTTGAGCGTGGAATATTTAGTATCAAAGAAATTTCATGAATGGACTTACTGTACAGGTGGCAACCTATCATGGTGCCATGCTTGAATTCACTGAGCTCCTGAGAGCGACCCATTCTTTAACAGATGTTTGTAGAAGCAGGCTGCATGCCTAGGTGATTGATTTTATACACCCATGGCCATGGAAGTGATTGGAGCACCTGAATTCAGTTATCTGGACGGGTGTCCCAACACTTTTGGCAATATAGTGCATATTAGACAGTATCCTCACAGTCAGTTTTTATAGACAATGTGTTGGATGTGAGAAAAACTGGTAGGTTTAAAGATCTGAGAGTCTTTGACATGGGACAAATTGTAGCGGTCAGATGAGTGGGTCAGATCACCTCAGAAAGGACAAGGCTTGTGTGGTGCTCCAAGTGTACAGTGTTCAGTATCTTCAAGGAGAGACAACCCTTGAACAGGCAGCAGGGTGTTGGAGGATGTGCTGGAACAAGTCCAATCTGCTGCAACCCACAGCTTGCAACCTGCAGGACTTAAAAGATCAGTTGCTAGCACCTTGTTACCAGATGCCAGAGAGCATCTTAGCATCTTGTAGAGTCCATGTTTCTGAACTGCTTTGATGCCACATGAAGGTAGATAAGAGGTCATTATGTTTAAGCTCATCAGTGTGGGCAATCGGGAGTTGTATCAAGTGTAAGTGTCACTTAACTACTCTTTTAACAGGCCGGTACAGCTTTTCATACACAGGAGTCTGAATTCACCTCATATATTGAGAAATACTGTCCATCTATTTCACATCTATATTTTCCTTTACACCATGTAACAACATTACAAGGCCACTGCTTCGGTATACATACTGTACACAGAAACAGACAAGCCACTGACCAACCAGTTCAAACACTGTAATCGTTGAGAGAAATGCATGAAACTACTGAAATGTAACATTCATGATTGCCTGTTGGAAGTATGAAATTGGTAAACTCCAACAGTGTTGTTTATGCTTTGATAAAGTAGATCAAAGAGACTTTGAAAGAGTTACAAACCCAGTATGTGACATGACTCATAATTATGTTCCAGTGGAGCAAAGTGTTTGTTCACTTTGGAGGCATTTGCATACAATCTGCCTGCAGCTACATTACCATAGGTGACATTCTGAATTTGCTGTTCTTTTTCGGACAAACAGCCACTGTTTTCCACATCATTAGGTACCCAGCAGTTGAGGGTCATGTGACCCCCACATAAACAGTGAGCTTGATAAGCCAGCACGACTCTGCCCATAATCACAATACATTTCACACTTACACTAATAAGGCTGGGAAGGAAGATAATCGCTGGTCTAATGATAGAAACTGATATGAACAGTAGCTTACACAGGCAGGTGAAATCACCTCATGGCCTCCATTTAGAAGTGTTGCCACGTCACTGTGTTCTGGCTTTTCATGGAGGAAGAGAGGTGTTTGGCTCAGACACGAAACCTCTTCCCAGGAGGAAACTAATGTCACCGTGTGGGAGGTAAGTAAGCAAACATCCAGCTCTCTAAATAAGCTGAGGGCAGGGTGTTAAAACACTTTAGGAGGTTAATATGTTTTTTGTGGCTGTGTCAAAATTCAAATGGCCAATGTATCATCCACCAAAAGAGTGTTTAAATAGGACAACACAGAACACAGAGTGCCTCATGCAGGGGGAGGCCATTGATTCCAGTGTTAAATTCAAGATGGACAGATTAGACTCATCCATCCATTCATCCATCCATCCATCCATCCATCCATCATTCGTTCGTTCCTATTTATACTGGTGCTGATTCTTGTCCTCTCTTCTCTTATGGAATATCTTTGAATAGGTTAGGAGCTCTGCTAACTGTTGGCATGTGTAAGAGCAACTTCCAACCCTGAAATCTAAAAGCAGGGCCAAACATGTGTTTAGGACAGTTTTTTAATAGTATCCAGGACTAAAATGCATTCAGCACATCAAACTATATAATTTATTCACTGAACACAACATTCTTGATCAGAGAAAACCACACTGTAAACAAAGCCTGGACAAGTGTGGATGTGTTTCACCAGTGGGGGGTCCGAAGCTGCAATTTCAAATTGGACCCTTTACCGAAAATGCTATTTGTAGCGAGCTGTAATCGAGTGCAGATCACTGCTGCATGTCTGTGAGAGAGAGAAGAGAAGACAAAAACACAGCTCTTCCTCCCACAGTGTGTGATAACAGAGAAACACTGCTGCACTCTGAGTCATTCTGACACACACACACACACACACACACACACACACACACACACACACACACACACACACACACATAACCACACAGCCCCTCCTTCCGCCCTTGGTCTTGTCCTTCACCAACTCTTAGTGCACACACATGTATACACACACACACACACTCATAGTCTTCCTTTGGCTACCAGGGCAGCAGCAGCAGACCCACTATTCCATCTTATGGACTGGTTTTTATAATCAAAATGAGCAAGTATATATTCTGGAAAAGAACAAAATACATGAGGAGATGAGACGCCACCTCTAAACAAGGAGGCTCCATAATTTCATGGTTAATTAAAACTGTATAAACGAGGAGCTAATGGCAGGGAAATGTAATTAATGAAGCAGGAAGTAGGTGTATGTTGCCAGACTGACAATCACAGTGTAATATCCAGGTCTGCCTGCCAAAGAGCAGCTTTATCAGTGATACACTGTATTTTGGGAACGGGCTGGTAATAATTATAATGTGAAATGATTATCTAACTTTGGGGATGCAGAGGAATTTCTGATGCGCTCAGCAACATAGTTTTAAATCTCCTTTTAAATTATTATTATCATTTTTTTGGTTTCAGAAAACCAATGAGTCATCAAAAATCCAACGCATGCTGTATTTTAGCAGTCATGTATGGTGGCAAAGATTTTTTGTGTGTGTGTGCAACCTCAACCCCAGAGTGAGAAACATTTGGAGATCTGCACTGGCAGAATGTACTGCTGTGCTGCATTTCTCTGAATGTGGAACTGATGGCGGCAGGAAGAGAGAAGGGGCGGGGGGGGTTGCCTCATTCTCATTCATGTGCAGCATAATAAAATAATCTTTTTGATTTGCAAGCAGTAAATTCTCTTTGCTGTCAGCGCTGTGCTGCACATTTTCAGCGTGGTTTAAGGGGAGCAGTGTGTCCTTGCCTGCCTGTATTTGTGGTGTAACACAGACAGGCTGTGTGATGTTTTACTGCACCGGACCGGTGCTGTTTTCTTCTGTCGCTGTGGCTGCAATGTGCTCGGGCTCCCAGAGACTCCGTCTAGGATGCAACATTTTCTTTCTAGTACTGGAGTCGACCAGCTGCACCACTCCTCGAGCTGATAGCTTTGGGTTGCGGCGAGCCCGGACTGGATTGGCCTGATCCTGGCCTGGCTCAGCTCCGTATAATGCCTGGGCTAAATCTGGAGGTCAGGGAACACTACTCATGTGCTTCTCCCCTAAGGCACACGCTGAAGAAATAGGACAGCCAAGTGCAAGGGTATCCCTGCAAAAAACAGATCAAAAGGACTTGCTCCCAACGTAGCTGTGGACAATGCAGTCTATTGCTGCCAAGCGGAGCATACAGGGGAGAGCTAAGCAGGGCTGACACAGAAGTCTGTGCTGCTGCTGCTGCTTTAGCCACACACACAATAAAGTGACCTTCACATTAAATGGCAGGCAGCAGCACCAGAGCCAGGGAATACACACTGACTGGTCCCCACTGGAAAGTGTGTCACAAGCCAGCAATGAGACAAATTAGCATTTCCAAGACTTTGTTCCACACGCAGGAAGCCCACACATGAACAGATTAGTTCTGCAGTGAACTTCTTATTTACCCATTTTCTTTTAAACCAAGATCATCTGTTGTCATTGCTGGTTGGAAACGTCATATACAAACCGCTGGTTTTCAAGAAATTAAAAGCAAAATAACTGAACACGTCATCAAAGCAGGTATTGTGTCTTCATACATGGTCAGAAATGATCAGGCGTTGACTGTCACTGATCACAACATTGTGCATTACCTTATCTTCAGTTTATGGTTTTAAAGGGCTGCAATACATTTTGCACAAATCTCCTTGTATAAAAGATGAAATGCTCTGAACAGGCTATTTAAGACAGTATTGGATGTGAGTAGATGGCAGGTACACTTAAATCTACCGTGGTCTGTCTGCACCCTTCTCCACTCAGGCTTCAGATACAGAAAACATTAGCCTTTACAGACGTCCTGCTTCTTGAGTAAAGCAAACACTGTATTCATTCAAACAACCAGCTCTTTATTTAGCCTCACATGGCAGCCCCTTCACTGCAAACAGCCACAGATCATCTCCAAACAAATGTCTGCTGTTGTGTATTATTCTACAGTTGAGTGATCTGCACGACTAAACAACACTCACATTACACAACATGATCTGATGATCATCTTAAGAAGCAACTGATAAAACAAACAATAGGCTGTAGCATCAGTATGACCATTTATTTCACTATTCCATGCAGTGAATCCATACCATGGGGTGGAACTGAGCCCAGGCCATTGCAGTGGGTCTTCTGGCCCAGGTACATGGGCTGCTCAACAAAGTGAGCTATTACAGCTTAAGAAGTCTTCTCCTGTCCAACTTTAGAACGGTTACAGCTGATGTTAATCAGGCCCATTTGGCTTTAGACAGAGGATTCGTGTTTTGCATCTACATTCATGTCAAATCAGTTGGATGATGTCAGTTAAAGTGATTGGTGAGATCTGTAAATGTTTTCACAACGCTGAAAAAGACAGGTGTAACCAGGTATTAAAGTGAGTGGTCAGCCAATCAGACAGGTTATAACTAAGCAGTACAGCGATCCCTCGTCTATCAGGGGGGTTAGGTTCCAGAGCCCCCCACGATAGACGAAATCCACGAAGTAGCAACCTTATATTATTTATTTATTTATACATATTTTAAGGCTTTGTACACCCTTGCCACACTGTTATTAACCTTTCCCACACTCTTATAAACACCTCCTACTCTTAAACACTTTCTACACTCTTAAACCTTCCATCAAGAGAAGCTTCTACAGCCGTGTCCGATAATGGAACTAGGGATGGAGTGATTGACTTGAACCGGCCCTTTCGGAAAACCTTTGCCGTATTTTAAACACACCAACACCAAAGACGTCCAGCTGCCTACCAGGAAACTGATGATGCTGTTGAGGGTAATCCTACAGACTATCATCGGTTCTCTGACGGTTATTTCCAGTAAAGTAGCTGCGTTTTCCATACGTGTGTCTACTCATCTGCCGTATTTTATATATAATTTAAAAATCCGTGACACAGTGAGACCGCGAGAAGTGAACTGTGATATGGGGAGAGACGACTGTACAGTTCTACAGTCTCAACTCTTCTATTCGTGAATTCTAAGGTCATCGTAATTGATGACCTTAACTACAAAAATGAAAACCTGAAAAACTGCAGTGCAGGGCTCAACCTTGATTGGTTAAATTCAGAGAGGACCACACTGATTGGTTAAATTCAGAGAGGACCACACTGATTGGTTAAACCAAGGGAGGACAACACTGATTGGTTAAACTCAGAAAGTATGAGTCGTCTCCTCTCTAGCACTGCATCACAAATGGAAAATTCACCAGAGAACAAACCATTATTTGTTTTATTTGTTCCGTGTTCATAGAACTGTACTTATGTCCAGTACTGTTTGACATTGCTTTGGTGCATCACTGTCAAAGTGGACACCGCACTTAAATCGAAACAAAAGTCTAAAAGGGCAGATTATGGGGCCATTTATGTAAATCTATGCACCATCCTGCAGTGGAAAGCCTCCTATAGTTTACTTAAAAGATGCATTTGCACCCTAAACTCCAGTGTCATTCTTCATTTCTAGAGAAGGCTACACTCTGACAGAGGGGTTTAATAAAAGTCCATGGTACAGAGCAGCTACAGCTTCTTCTGTTTAGACTCCAGCTCTGCATTCCTTCAAAGGTCGGCACTGTCAAGACGGTTTGCTGTTGGTCAGCAGTGCAAAGTCAGATGTCAAAGTTTGCAAAAGTTGAACTTGATATGTTGGTAAACTCTGTGAAATGAATGAATTAAAGTGAAACTTACCTAAAAAATGTGCCAGGGTCTTAACTAACCCATACACCAATAAACCAAAGCATTCTGTGTACTGTGACGGCTGATGTCAACGTCTGGCATATTGAAGATGGTTTAAATGAACAGTCTCTGCTTGTAGTCAATGTGTTGGATAAAGGAGAAACATGATGGTGTAGATCTGTGACAGGGGCCAAATCAGTGTAAATGGCATTTATAAAGTTGATGACAGCATTTATAATAAACTTGTACAGCTCCAAGGGTTCACTCATGATGACGACTCACAACAAAATCTGAGACTGAGGATAAAAATACAAAAGGCTCTTGCATGGGGCTCAATGATTGACACATTTGTCTTAATCCAACATCTGCAGCCTTCACTTTGTCTTTTCACAAGGTCAAACCATTCCCTGCTCATCCTTATCGAAGCTTTGCAGCGTAACATAATTGTGAACAGCCGGTTCACACTGTGGATGACCCAGCAGAGGGACTTGGAGGATGTTCTGATCAGTTACACCCACTCAGCAAAACGTGCAGCTGTGATAACTGCACGCTCAGCACTTCCATTCAACCCAATGAAGCTGACATATTCACCCAAATTAGTTTTCCATTGTTGGAGTCGTTCACGTTGGTGATGAGGTCGACACAACAGAAGATGTGAGATTGATAAGCAATAATTGACAGTAATGAGTCAAATTCCAGTCACCATTTCAGGCTGAACCTCACTTTTGTGGCAAACAGCAACTGATGTCTTTATTACATAAATCGAAACCCCTTAAAATTCAGTCCCAAACCCTTGTATTGAACAACACAGGCAGAGCTGAACTCGCTGGTGTTAGATCTATTTCCTCTCTTGTTCTTTTGGAATCCATCGATGCAACACATCACAGACCACCCGGGCTGCTAAACGTGCTCGGGGCAGTCCAAACACTTTTCAAAAACTTACCTCGTGCTGTGAGCAGGATGCAAAACTGTGCATCGTGTCTGGTGTGACTAATGTATGGTGGAAAGTGGAGCAGCACTTCCAGAAGAATTTGCTTTCAAACTACTTTTTGTGACCCACTTTTTCTGAGCTGATCAGAGATTTGAACTAGCTGAACTAGGTCCAGCCCTAAACCTGTTTTTCAGCCCTTCATCCTCTCCTGCTCTCTTGGAAAGGTCCGCTGTGAAAGTCAGTGAATGTGGATCCTGGATGTGTGATTAAAATTACCCGGCTTATTCAAGCTTTACACCGGGGGAATGAGAAATGCAGTCCCGTGTGGTGTGGGGATCTCATGTAGTTCCAGTCAACATCGACAGCTCCCTGCACTTTTCTTCTTTTTACAGCCAGTGTTTGGCTTCTTTCCTGAGCTTCCCTTCTCTGGTGGTTCCTTTCCCCCAGATATGAACTGCACCTTTGGGCTCCTGCCTTCATTCTGCTGGACTCCGATATTTGCAAAGTGAGGGGTTTTGCTAAATCACAGCCCTCACTGGGAATAATGGAGCACCTCTCGAGCAGAGCGGCAATCCACATTCATCTCCTTTGCAAAGAAGCACAGAGGACATTTAAAATGTGGAAGCACTTTTGGAAGAGAAATGGAAGAGTGGAGTTTAGGCTCCACACTGATGGGAGCTGCAAAATACAGTCAGAGAGCAGAAAAGGCTTCATCCTCTCCTCAGTTCATTTTTCAAAAGGCAGAAGATTGACATTTCAGTTGTTGGGAAACATCATCTCTGACACTTTGAGGTGCCTTTCTGTTTATTCAATGTGAGTACTATAGTCTGTGCATTTGTTCATTAATGTTAAGGAGTAAAGTGATATCTTATTGCTGTTCTTTGAAATGTCACACAGTATAGACAAGATTTAGAGTATTGTTTCTAGGCAAAAGAAATGCTGCATCCAGACACCAGATGTTACTGTAAGCAAAAACAGAACACATAAGAACAGCAGAACTATGACTATAAGCCTGTAAAGTTAAGACTCCAGCCCTTTGCTTTCAGATGAACTGGGTCTTTGTTTAGTCCCTCTCTTGATCCTGACACTAATCTGATCCTCACACTCTGCATGTCAAAGGTCCCTGCTTCTTTGTCATCACATGTAAAGTGAAGTATTTGAAGACTGTTTTTGTTTTGATTTTAATGCTTAAAGCTGAAAATTAAAAAATCATCTATCTCAAAATATTAGAATATTAAATTTTGAGTTTGACTAAACCATTATGAGGATCTTCTCAGTACAGTTGAGTACACTCAAACCACAATCATGAAGAAGACTGCTGACTTAAAAGGTGTCCAGAAGATGATCATTTACACCAGGGGTGGCCAACCCTGGTCCTGGAGGGCCACTATCCTGCATGTTTTAGATGTTTCCCTCTTCCAAAACACCTGAATCAAACAATCAGCTCATCATGAAGCTCTGCAGAAGCCTGATAACGATCCTGATCATTTGAATCAGGTGTGTTGGAAGAACAAGCAGAATAGGGGCTCTCGAGGACCAGGGTTGGCCACCCTTGATTTACACCCTCCATGAAGAGCCACAGAAGGTCATTTCTGAAAAGGCTGGATGTTGGCAGGGTGCTGTATTGAAGCATATTAATGGAAATTTGACTGGAAGGAAGAAGTTTGGTGGGAAAAGGTGCAGAAGGAAGAGGAATGATTGCAGCCTTGAGAGGATTGCCAACACTGGGAACCGGGGTTGAATGATTTTATGGACTGGCAGAGGTTTACTGAAAGAACCGGGCTTTGTTGAAGGAGGTGATTACTGGCAGGTGAGCGGTTGTTCGCAGCTGTCTAGAATCCAGGGAATCAGAGAGCAGGCAGAGCTGGGATGAAGGCGAGGGAAAGCAGGGCTGAGAGGGAGGGAGAGAGAGAGAAGAAAAGGGGAAGAACAAGGAAAGAGGGAGACAGACAGGGCTGAAGCGGGAATCATGACAGGCAAAGTGTTTCCGAAGTGGCCGGTTCAAGTGGATCGCTGCTCCGCTAGTTCCATTATTGGACACAGCTGTAGAAGCTTCTCTTGATGGAAGGTTTGAGAGTGTAGAAAGTGTTTATGAGCCTAGGAAGTGTTTATAAGCGTGTGGGAAAGGTTAATAACAGTGTTGGGAGGGATTCTAAAAGCCTTACAATATATATAAATAATGAAATAAATATAAGGTCGTGACTTTACAGATTTCTTCTATCGCAGGCGGGTTCTGGAACCTAACCCCCGCGATAGACGAGGGATCACTGTACAACTACTTGTAGTACGAGTACAGTCAGTGGTCCTAGTTCCAGTCATTAACATAGAGAGAGTGACGACTGGTTGGGCAAATGTTCAAATGTCTAAGTTGGTCCCATCAGTTCTCAAACCTAATTTAAACATATAACTCAGCAACAACAGTTTCCCTTCGTCTACGAGATGAAAGCCGTGCAGCTTCCATGTTGGTGCAAGATGTGATCTGCTTTCCCATTTCCTGTCCTCCTAATTGTCTTCATGTTAACTGTGCATGCCGTTGTTTGCGTTGTACACTATTTAGTGCAACCTGCCATGAAATTTAAAAGTGTAAAAGCAAAGACACATGAGACGGGCAATACGCATTACGTTGTGCACATGTGGTGCCTCCATCTGCTGTTCAACTGAGGGGAACAAGTGGGAATGCAAATATGCAAATAAGAACATTCTGCACTTACATTATGGGCATGTGTGAGCAACAGATTTCATAATGCACGGCTCTGCATGGTTCAGCCATCTGGAGACTACGCTCATTGAATCATCCGTGTGTTTTTCATGCTATAGATTTGAAATTAGTTGACACTTTGGTTTATTTTCTTGCCATACATATCTTTTACCAGTTATTTCCGTTGACTCGAAGACATCAGACTGAAAGTTTTCCTTTTAGAGTACAGATTTGATTCACAGTGAATATTATTTTGGGCGGCTCCTACATTGACACCACCACATAACCACACAGAATGAACAGCTCAATGCTCCCTTCATGTTATCTTATACTTACTGAGCCTTAACCATGACAGTAGAATGGAGTTCTGGCCTTCTGCATGTGATCCCACTGTGAGCCAAAACCTCCAGAGGCCTTTTTTTTCTTCCCCTGGTGCTCTCTGGCCGTGCAGTTGATGTAGTGTGCATACATGCCATGTGAAATGTGTGTACTTGCTATAAGAGTGTGTGCGCCCAGAGTGCAATCTGCTGGATATTGCCCAAGGAGAGGTCGAGGCAACGAAGCGCAGGATTGCAGTAACTTCTTGTTCAGTCAAGGCAGTGCGGGACACCTGTGCCGTCTCCTGCTTTATCTCCACCAGGATCCAGTGGCAACGCTGGAGGCTTGAATTAATGGAAACTGGCAGCTGAATAAACTGACGGGCAAACACCAGAACCAGCCAACCATCCACACGAGTACACACACATGTATAATGGATATTACTTCTGCTTGGCATGGTACTAAACTGTGCATTGATTAGAAAACTCAACACATAATGCAAAGTGAAATGGTAACTCTTGCTTTTATGGATCTCTCAACAATTATATGGGAGTCTGTCAGTTCACCACTTTGATCCAGACTCTTATATTTCTACAGTCTTTGGACTTGGATCATTTGTTTTTCCAAAGACATTCATGGCCCACAGGGGATGAACTGCCTCACTTGTCTGCTCGTGTCACCAGCAGGTTGGCTTTAGTGTTCTTCTGTGAACCTGATGATTCATTTGATCAAGACATTCTGAACAGTTTTGGTGATCCATCATCTTCACTTAAGTGCCATCATCTGATCAGATTCTAACTTGTCTTACAATCAAATGACATTTAAATTAGCTCCAGCTCTGCTTTGTGTTTGCTCCAAATTAGAAAATCCTACTTTGCATGACATTAGCTCACCACACAGCTGCCTTGCTGGTATCATGGAGCTGCACACTCTTGGTTTGGTTGCTTTTGTCTCATACGAGAGCGCCACAGAGGTGTTTTACTATGAGCAGCAGAGCAGCTACATGGGAGCAGTTTCAGTTTCCAGGTCTTTGTCCGAGGTTATTTTTATACCTATTCTGGGCGTGGGGGACAATTAGTTTTTCACTTTTCCATTTTTCAGCTGCGGTGAGGATGTGAATCATTTCTCCCAAAAGCCACATTCACACAGCTTTTGTCTGCTACATTATTCATGCTGTTGATGGTTTTGTATCACCTCAGAATGTAGTGTCAGGTGAGACTGACTGTTGGTGTTGCCAGTGCACTTCATGGGAATTCATGACCTTATCAGCTAATCTTTTAGTAAATTAAGTTCTGTGCAGTATCTCCAAAATCACAGACCCAGATAAGGATACATATCATGCACACACATATGGATACTATTAACACATTAAATGAATAAACTTGTCCACTTCATAAACTGGGGCCATTTCTTTGCAGAAGTAAGCTGCAGCAGCATGTCTACAGCGATGGCTGAGCCTGGGGTTTGTTTGAGCACTCAGTGGCACTTCTGTGGCTCTGATCTGTCGACTCTCTCTGTCCTGTTTGGCACAGTTCTTGTGTAGGTGGTCAAACAGGTTGGTGGTGTTGGAGTCTGCTGTGGGGACTGGTCTGCAGTATAGTTTGCAAAGTACTTCGTAAGACTTTTTATACACAAACCATGTCCAGTTTTAAGTATGAGCTTGTCTACTGTCTTGGCTGATGGAGTCCTTCTGTTATATGATGGAAGTGCCCTGTGCTGTGTCACGTTTACTCTGCTCCATGTGTGGTGCCTTCATGCAAATTTCAAGATAAAAGACGGTGCACAATATGCCAAATGATGTCATACACTGTTACAAGAGTACTAAAATAAGTTCTGGGCCTCACCTGGAAACAAGGATGTAACTGTGTTTTATAAATCAGTGTCCACAAAAACTCAAATATTTGCTGTCATGTTTTTGAAGGGAGAGGAAAGCTTTGAGCTGGTGTGTTGTTGCTGCAGGACAATGTGTCCGTCCACACAGCACAGGTGAAGAAGCAGCTGAATGTGGCTTTGAACTGTTACTTACTCACCTGGGACTTTCATCTGTGAAGGGATAGCGAAGCTAGAACATCGATGGGCCAAGTGCATTAAACTTAAAGGAGACTATGACAGTAAATAATGTAAGAACACTCTTTCTGCTGTGACGTGTTCTGGTGACGCAGAGAACTTTTGAAAGTACCCTGTATAATGCAACCCTGTATCGGAGCCTGTATTGTACACGCCTAATAAGCACTGACTTGGAGAGGACATTGGAAGGGTAGCTGTCTGATGAAGATGAAAAGTAGGCACCTATCTTCTGATGGTTGCTTAAAGGATGGTTAAAAGTAACCCTGCAGCAGTCAATAATGTAATAAGCTATGACGTAATTGGCTGGTTATCACATTAAAGGGCTAGCATTAAAAAAATCCTTTGAAAATGTAATAACTGCAGTCAATAATATAAATAAACAGGACGGCATTTCTTGGAATTAAGAGATTGTTTTGCAGTTTTTGTGCAGTTTGCTCATCATAAATAGGTCTTGTGGATGTCATAGTGGTCATGTTCATTCATCAAGGATACGTCCCATTTAGCTCTCACTCTCCTTAATTATGGTTGGAAGAATAAATTGGAGAATTATTTGTTGTTGCAAATCTGTATTTTAAATATTGTTTATGTGCTTAGATATGTCAATTCTTCACTTCATGTTGCATTATCAAATGAATTTACCACATTTTTTTTCTTGGAAAACATTTCAGTAAAACTTTTTCAAACATTTCTCAAAGAAAAACGATTCTGTCCTCACTTCAGACTGTATTTAAAGAGTATTATGGACGTTACTGGCTCAAAAACTTTATTATATTATTGGCTTTATTACATTTAAAATTAGGGCTGTAACAATACACTGAACTGAACCAAACCGTTCAAGACAGGCACTTTCGGTTTGGTACAGAGGTGTACTGTGGTACGAAAATTTTTAAGACTCTTAAGAACGACCAATGTACAGAATTTTTTAATTGTGAACCTCATAGTGCCCACAGTTGTGACGGACCTTCTCTGTCTCACAGTTACACAGTATTGCGGAACTAAAAACAAGTAGGAGTTTCCAGGGGAACACAGGATGTGACGGACCGTTTTTTCTCCTGCCGGCGCTTCTGTGACGTATGACTAGTGAATCGGATGGCTAATGCTAACAGCAAGAAGCCGGAGCTGGAAGACGCTCCGCCGTCGTTAAAATCACCCATCTGGGATCACTTTGGTTTCCTGGTAAAATATGAAAAAGGAGTAAAAGCCTAAGCAATCTAAGCAAAGAGTCTGGGCCTCTTTGCTTAGACTGCTGCCTCCGCGACCCGGCCCCGGATAAGCGGAAGACAATGGATGGATGGATGGACAAGCGGACAAGATGAAATCCTTAAGAAGCTCCAAATGTGCAAGAAAGTATGGTGTTTATTATTTGTCATAACTCTGGTGTTACTTGGCCGATCAACACAATTTAACAACTGGTAGATAGTTTGAAATCCACACCTTCGACACGAGACTCAGCGAGGCGTCTTGCTGCTACCTCATCTTAAATCAGCCATGTCATTTTGATGTGCCAGTGCATCCATTGATTCCAGATGGTTCCATACCGAACCGAACTGAACTGTGACTTCCGTACCGAGGTACGTACTGAAACATCACTTTTGTGTACCGTTGACCCCTATTTAAAATGGCCAAAATGATTACGTTATTGGTTGCTACAAACCCTAATCCTAACCTAAACCCAGTTCTAACCTGAATCCTAAGTCTTCACTCTCAGTCTTTTACAGTGGATCAGAAAGTCAAGTCAAAATGTTCCCACTCTCTGCAAAGTGTCCTCACTCTGAATGTCTCAAACTGGAGCAGCAGTACAAACAGCATGAATCATCATGCAACCAATTTTCTCTTTTGTTGATAAAATCATTACTGTGGTCGTCAACAATGTGCATAAATGAGTAATCTGAGAGTCTGTAATCAGCGAATGTCTGCTATGTAATGACTTACTGCTGTCAGTTTGTCACATCTTTTTCTTTTGTTGTTATCGACCAACAGTTTTCACCGCCGAGGAAAATTAACCTGAAATGTGCATTTCTCATAATATGCTATCTAAACATCAAACAGAAGACTGGCTGAGCTGCACACACTCAAATGAAGAATCACTCAATGCAGTCAAACCAAAGGCCTTCAACTGGCCTCTACCTGCCACAGCTGCAGGCGTCATCCCGCTTCAGGTTTATTCATTTGTCCCTCAGGTTAGATCTTCTTTTTTTGACAACCTCCCTTTACAATTAGACCTTTTTCTGAATCTGTATCTGTCTATAACACAAGAAAACATTAAAGATCTCACTGATATCTAATCAAATCTAAACACACTGGAACAAAAATCAGAGCAAACAGACTCCACAGTGGAAAACAGGCCACTTTATCATGTTACTCCTCAAAACTACAAAACCCTGAGAACATGCTCCTTGACTGACACCCCCTCCCCCTCAACATGAGAGCAGGTTATCACAGCGACTAGCATGACCAGCAGCATGTACAGTTGTCAGATGCCATCAGCTCAGCCAGGTCCAGACGTCGGGCCATGCCAGGCTGTACGCGCTCCCACAATCTCTGGAGGCAGTGCTGGCGAGTGTATTTTTAGACAGCGCCACCTTATAAGCACAGCCTGGCTGCATCACATCTGTGTAGTTTAAGTGGAGCCCTCTCCCATCGAGGCAATGTGCCCTTTTACCAAGGGCCTAAGGTCAGACTATAGACCCAACATAGATTTATTGTGACACTTCAAAAAAACAAAGATCAGGCAATGTGTGAGGCTAGTCCTGGTTTAGTCACAAACTCTGTCATCGTGCCCCAAAAAACACCCAGCACAGTTCATGTAGATTGGCTTGAAATATGAAAATGAATTGAAACCATTATAACTGAAGAGGTTTATTTAACTTCTGTAGTATTGTTCCTTATCTTAACACTGTTAGTGACATCAAAGGTCATATTTAGATCATTATTAATTCTTTAGTAGTAGTGGGGTGACACAGTTTTGTCATCAGGAAAGGTCACGAGTCACTGAAATCCAAAGGACTTTAATCACTGGATGACATCATCTTCCAAATTAGCAACTTCATACTGTCCAAAGCAAATGTTTAGTCTTGAATCTGAACACTCGGTGAACTTCTTAGACGTCATTTTGTTTTCAAAGATCAATGAATGCACTGTAAAACACCAGGTATAACACTGAACTCATCTACTCCTAATGAACTATATTGTAGATGACACACAGCAGACCAAGGCACTGCAGACAGTGAACTCTCAGGAGGAGGCTGAGCAGCTGCAGCAGAAACAAGTAGAAGATAGTAACCTCAAGGCCCCTCACCCCCTCAGTCTGTCTCTACCAGTCAAACAGGACCGCTCTCTCCTGGAACAAATGTTAACCCCAAGGTTGATTTCATCTGAATAGCACTGAGGCTTATTCTACCAGATTCAAATGCCTCCCCTGGCTGTCGTTCTTGTCTTATGACAGGATTCTCTGTTGAACTACCCGACCCAGAGATATCTCTGTCCCCATTCTGCAGAGGTCCATGAGCCTATTAGTAGATTTGCCAAATGCAGATGGGGCTGGGACGTGTCTCCATGGGTGGATTTGATGGTTGCTATTCTGCTGGATGGCATCTCATTCCAACCCAATACAGTCACTGTCAACTGTGGGTGCAACCTGAAATGTAGTTCACTGGGAATTTGGGTTTGATGGAAGCCTAATAAAGACAGGTTTATTGTGATCCTCTGCAACCAGTGATGTACCGGTCATTAGGCAGACCAGGGAAAGTCCTGGAGGGCTGCTGCATTGGTGGGCCGGCAGATTGTTTTAAAGATCCACTAAGTTTTCACCAGGCCTGACTGTGTGTTTGTCATTCAGGTACACATTAGAGTGTGATGCATGACTGTTCACATGTAATCATCCTTCACCTCACTACAGATGTAAATGTAACATTTTGTTTTCAGCTGGAAGTGAGAAAAATGTGTAAATAGCCTAAAGTAAAAACCTCATCCTACATTCAGCTGAAGTCAGGCAGAAAGCTTTAATATTTAGAGGAGCTTCATCGTACTGTAGTTTTAATAGGTGTGGCCTCATGAAACAGTCCCTCAGTTCACAGCAATAAATAGTTAAATAGCTCCATCACTGTTGTATCCAGCTGGGGCTGACTTTATCCTGGGACATGAGCAATGCAGTGGAACAAACATGTCTGTTTGTAACATCTACGACAAGGGTGTCCAGTCCTGGTCCTGGAGGGCCACTATCCTGCATGTTTTAGATGTTTCCCTCTTCCAACACACCTGATTCAAATGATCAGCTCATCGTCAAGCTCTGCAGAAGCCTGATAAGGATCCTGATCATTTGAATCAGGTGTGTTGGAAGAAGGAAACATCTAAAACATGCTGGATAGTGGCCCTCCAGGACCAGGACTGGACACCCCTGGTCTACAATAAAATGCTTTCTGAGGCAAATGCAGCACACCCTAAGTTACTGAACAGGCTGAAACCGACTGTATGGTCATTAACTTAACACTGACAACACACACACAGTGAAGAGCAACTCACTGTTTAACATTCAACTGAAACTACACCTCCTCTTTCATCAGCTAACCACAGATGGAAACATAGACTGTAGATAAAAGATGAATGAAGCCTCTGGGTCTGAAAAGTACAGCTGACATGTTTTACGGTCGGCCATGGCTTAGGTGGTAGAACAGGTGGTTCACTAATCCTAAGGTTATATCCCTGGGCCCCTCATGTGCTGGAGGGCAAGTCACTGCTCCCTATAGTAAGGGAACACCTCACATGGCAGCTCTGCCGCCATTGCTGTGTGACTGTGTGTGTGAATGAGAAACACACTGTAAAGTGCTTTGTAGAACCTAGCAAAGGTAAAAAGGTGAAGTTTAAGGTGAAGTACCTTAAACTTGTGTTCTTTCTAGCAGCCAGCAGGGGGCGACTCCTCTGGTTGTTAAAATAAAAGTCAGATTGTGTCAAAGTCTATGAGACAATGACTCTATTTCTGCCTTGTGTTTCTGCCTTAGTGATCATTTTCGTAGTGAGTTTATGGTCACAGTCACTGGCTTCTAGAGTTTTTAAAAACAGCATGATGTTTATTTTGTATATCATAGTCTCACTTATAGTAAAATAGACAATCAAGTAGGGTATGCCTTTATGCATGACCACCTTGTGATTGACAGGCTGGTACCACATCACCATGTGTCATGTCTGGAGCTGTGAGTCAGAACCACCATCCACCATCATTCAATCTGTCTGGTTTCAAACCACCAATATGGAAACAGCCAAATGCCAAACTCAAGGTTTGACAACAAGCGTTCCACAAACCAACAGGTGACATCATGGTCCTGTTCATTTGTATATACAGTCTATTGATGGAAGTAAGGATCTGAACTCTGGACTTCAGCGTCCAAGTCCTGGGCTCTGTATACCATTCATCCACCCTGACCTCCTCCCTGTGAATTCTGTGTCGTATGTCAAAGGTAAAGGACTTCACTTTTATAGTGCTCTTATTCAAAGCACTTTAATGTGTCTCTCATTGTCCTGTTGACACACACACTCACACACTGAAGGCAGAGAGCTACCCAAGTGCTGGTCTGACCATCAGGAACTATTAGGGATTCAATGTCTTACATTTGCTAATGTTAGGTCATTTCCCTTCTTCAGGAGAGTCTCCTCAATGCGCCTCTGATTCTCCCTCCATGGATAAAGGAGTATTAATGAGGGATTTCAGAATAGATGTGGATGTAGGGCAACCTTTGAAAAGCAGAAAACTTCTAAAGAAATAACTGCTGTTACGCCGATTGATTAATCTGTCTGTCAACCACTGGAGGGTATGTATATTATAGTCATGTCATAGTAAACATGAGTTGTTGTTTTATTTACTCTCACTTTACAGAAGTTCACAAACCTTGAAAAATTTGCACTTAAATGAATGAAAAGACCAAAGCAGTCCCCACACTATTACATCATAGATTTTAATAAGAACTCTGAGCATCATGTTCCCCATTTGAAGATGACTTGACATGACAAGGTCACCCAGAGCCGGACAAAGGTGACTCAGGCACTTGCTTAGGGTGCAAAATGTCAGGGGTGTACCAGAGCTCTCAAGAGAAAGAGCTTTAAAAAACAGTCCTTACAATATTAAAGATACTTCTGCTTCCCCTGAACTCTCCGTCACATGTGGACAGCATGAAGGAATAAACCCTGCCTGCTCCCATGACACAGTACATGGAACCAGGGCTGCATCATGTGTCGTGTCAGCACTGACATCGTGATGTGTTCAACAGTCATGTTGCACAGAGGGTGAAGTAAACCACATCAGCTCAACACATCATGTTAAAACTTTTTTTGCTGCTTCAAACAAACAGAAAACATGCACAGTTCTCCTTTTCCAGGACTATTCTACAGGAGAAGTCTGTCTGGTAGAACATCACTGACTCCAGTTTAATAGCTCTTTGATACACGTCTTTCTTAACTTTCCTGAAAAGATGCAGAGATTGTTGACAAGCGAAATGCAGCCTCCACATGATCACAGCAGAACGAGCGAGGAAAAGGAGAGACACACTGAAAAAGAAGATTTGGCTCCAAAAAGGAAACTTGGCATCAGCTGTGTGGACAGACTTTAGCCACAGGAAGGATGATGGTGACCAGAAAAACGGACTTCATCAAATGAAGCAACACAACTCATTTGTCTGAGCACCTCAAAGCTCCATCCATCCAAAGCTGAAACTATTCCAGATGTCTTAGCCAGTGTTACACCATGTGACAAAGGTTCCAATCACTAACAGTGTGTATTACCATCACACACCTATTTCTGTCAAGCTGTCATCCCAGAGCTGTGAGAGAAATTCATACAGGACATAAGCTGAACTCCTGGCTTCATTCACCTTTCAGCACCACAGCTCACATGCCTGAGCTGCTGGAGGTTCACAAACAGACTCCTGTATGAGTGAATTCCAGGTGTGACAGAACATTAACAGGAGCTGAAGTCGTGGAAGACCCAGCCAGAGCCCTCCTCCTGTTGCTGCTCTGCTCGGTGATGCTACAGTATGGATAGCTATTTTAGGAAAACAGCTGGATCCATGTAGAAACCAGTTTCCTTGCCATCCCCGTTGATGCAGCCACTGCACGGATTCTACCTGACAGCCAAACACAAAGTGCTAACAGCTCTGATACTGAGAACAGCTAGAATGAAACTAAAGGCCACAAAACATAGAACATATCCAGCTGCTTCTACCTCAGGCAGCTTACCAAGGTCTGATTCACTCTGAGAATATTCTTCTCTATCTGCCTCCAGTCTGGAGTTTAATAGTTTAAATGCTGGAGCTGCAGTAGTGCTTGACAATGTTGACTCAAGCACTGTGCAAGAGTAACATTTTAGAGGTGCTTGTGCTTTGCATGACGATCCGTTTGATGTTTCTTTCTGCTTCGCTGTGTTTAAGAGGGAAATATTGCAGTTTTTGCTCAGCTGTATTTACTTGACGTTTGATTACTTTACCTCGACTTGCTTCACTGAACTCTGTAGCAGGTGATTTGTTCTGTTTTAACAGGGGGGCTGGTCCTATGGGGGCACGCCGCTGATCCCAGACCACCATCAACACACACAGCCATGCACATCTCCCAAAGGACAGAACACGTCTACCATAAGTGTGACAAATCTACAATTTCATTTCATCCACTTATCTTCCTTCTCTCCCCGCTGCTAAATGGCTTTTAATACATTTCTATGAAAGTAATGAGGAAAGAGACAATAACATTTTATGCAGCGGACTGATTCAGTTTCTCACCATAAACTTTAAGCGGGTCCATTTTAAGCGACGTGACCCCTTGAAATTTTTCATAATCTAAATTCCACACACAGCTAACATTGTGCACAATAGAAATAGAGGACATTAAAACATAATAAAGACAGGTAAAGTTTGATAATGTCAGAAAAAAACTTCCACATTCATGAAAAATAAACCTGAAATAACTCAGAAATGAAGAATGAATGAGGAAAGAATACGTTTACAGGACAGCTACTTTATATCAGATCTGCCTGATTCTTGATTCATATTGTAACTGTGATTATATTTTCAGTTGAATCAAAATGCAGAGAGGCTAATTTCATAATTTCTGTTGTGGTGCCAGTTCTTTTCCTTGATGCTATTTTTCCTTATTTTTAGTTTTGATGGTTTAAACTTTATCTTGAATTCTACGACTATCGACAGCTGAGCCGGAGGTTTACCAGTTCATCTATGTTCCAACCCTCACCTATGCTCATTAGCTTTGGGTAGAGTTTCTATGAATGAGATCATAGAATGAAAATGAGTTTCCTCTGCCGAGGGCTCAGTAGAGACCCAGGAGGAGCTCAGACATCCAGAGGGAGCTCAGAGTCGAGACGCTGCTCCTTCGCATTGAAAGGAGTCAGCTGACGTGGTTCGATGCCTCCTGGGTGCCTTCTTTTGGGGGTTTTCCAGGCACACCCAACTGGGAGGAGAACCTGGAATAGACCCAGAACTCACTAGAGGGATTACATATCTCATCTGGCCTGGGAATGACTTGGGATCCCTCAGGGGAAACTGTAATTTTTTTGAGAGAGAGAGGAACGACCGGATTCGCTGCTGCTGCCACGACCCAGCCCTGGCTTAGTGGAAGAAAATGAATGGATGAAACAATGCATCTTCAATAAAATGTTTAGTTACAGAAGTGGTTTGGGTGTTTTCTCAGCAGCACAGATGCTAACAAATGATTAAAAACAATCAAATAAATATTAAAGGATTATAGGAACACTACAGGCAGTCTCTACAGTCCCCTTGTTTGCCACATGTTGCTACTTGTCACTTTAATCATGAAGGTGACTCCATGCTATGGAGTATGGAGGCTGAAATATATCATAGGATGAGTATTAACAGTATATAGTTTAGAGAGTATTATAGATCCAAGCTGCCTGAAGGGTGGAACTGATACAAAAAGGCACAATTACAAATCCATGTGCTTCTTCAGCACCATGGACAGAGCCATGAATTTCTCTCTACACAGCACAGTCAGGCTGCTGACATTTCAGAGCCACAGCCGGGTCATTTACTGTGTCTTGCACAAACCTCAGTCAGAGGATCAATGAGTCGGGCAGACCAACATACTCAGCTGAACAACCCCTGTGCTCCTGCACTCTCTGTGCTGCTAGGGGACGGATAGGAGGCAGGATAACAAGGGGAGGCCTTTCGGTCATGTTGCTAAAGAGGAGGATGGCATCCCCTCTTAACTGTGAAACACCACTAGGCTGCTTGATACTGATACTAATCTATAATAAGACAGTAGCACAACATCTAATGAAAGGGGCCTATGTGCATAATTAGTAGCTACTTTCACTTGTGATGCAAAACACTGCACATCCTTGAAACTTAACAAATGTGCTACAAGTAAATCAATCCAGGAGCTGGTTTAGTCACTGCCAGTGTTCTTGGTAATTCCTCACTGCCTACTGATGAACAGTGGAAGAATATGAAGCCATAAACGTACCTCAGAAAACTATAAATTACATGTGTGTGTCTTTAAGCATGTGTACAAGTTACAAACACAAAAGGGAATTCACTTATAGTCGTCAAAAGGGCACCTTTAAACCTGCAGGAATATTCCCTTTTCACAGACAGAAAGCTCAGATGGACCCTTGAACAGAACAGAGCCATCGCTAATGTGATCACTAACACATACACATTTCCCACTGCTATAGGTCAGAGCTTCTGCTGTTAAATGGCCTTTTAACACATTATCACCTTGTAAAAACCAGCATGCACAGCTGCTAAAGAGCAAATCAGTAGCCTGATAGTCAATGCATCACTCGTACTTTCCTAATCCAGGGCTGTGCAGTAGATAATACTAAGTTACCACAGAACTGACCGGGAGGACTCTATTAATGAATCAATAAGTAATGATTGGTTCTCATGTATCCATAGACAAATCCCTCCCACCTCCATCCTTATGAACTCTGAGTCAAACACAAAACAGTAAATGCTCAGTTATGACTGATTACGCCAACATCGCCTGCTCTTTTAGCTGATCCTGGACTCAGGCGGTGACACGTGGTCTACGGTCATGAGGCAGATCGATAGCATGTTGTCTGAAATGATTTCTTAGATGAGAAACGGTGGAGTTGTGGACATAAAAGTGCTTGATTACAGGCTGACATGCCAGCAGTAACAGTAAACAAGGACAGTAAAGTTGCCATGATTGGTCCAACACACTCAAGGACACAAACACAAGAAGGCATTTGATGTTATAAACTTTTGACTAGTGCAGCTTTAAGTAAAACAAAATCTTGCATATTTCTACAAATGAATTTCTTCACTGAATACCATTATGGTTTTGTTTTTACTGTAAATGACCCAAATAATTTTTGTTTCTCTTATTTAGAAAATAATTTTGTACTTCAAGGCGAGCGCATTTATTTTGAAAGGAAAATGACTGGAAGTAAATCAAAGACGGACAGGCGAGGGAAAAGAATGCCTTAAGGTTAGAGTTAAAGTTAAAGCCTTGTTGTTTTAGTCCCTGGCTGATGAAGGCACATGCTTTGTTCATGTTTATCTTCTATAGTTTGTGTTTTTAAGATGTATTTTTAGTTGGTGGAGTTTATAAGTTGGAGCTTGTAGAGCTAGCATGTCACATTTAGCCTGCTGCTGTTCACAAACCAGTTGGTTTACATAAAATGTTGTCACTTTGAGGAGATGGAGAGACAGTTTAAACTAATGTTTGAGGTAAGACACAGTTTAAAGAGCTACAGTTTAATTATTAGGGCCCGAAGCACTACAGTGCGTAGGACCCTATTGTTCCTCTAGTTAGGGCCCGAGCCCTGCAAGGCAAAGGGCAGCGATCAGTGTGAAACACTGAACGCTGCCTTTGCCTTGCAGGGCAAAGGCCCTATTGTTCCTGCTCTGTTTCTTTCTTTATTAGGGCCCGAGCCCGAAAAAGGCAAAGGGCAGCGATCAGTGTGAAACACTGAACGCTGCCTTTGCCTTGCAGGGCAAAGGCCCTATTGTTCCTGCTCAGTTTCTTTCTTTCTTTCTTTCTTTCTTTCTTTATTTTTCTTACGCCAAATTGAACCCCAATTTGACCCCCTAAACATGCTCAAAAACTCCTCAAATTTTGCACACACATCAGGACTGGTGAAAAATTTGATATTTTGGGGGAATTACACATATGAATGGCAAAATGACTCAATAGCGCCACCTTGAAAATTGGACTTTAGTGGAGTTAATACGGCTAGTTTCACGTACAGCTATAAAATTTGGTACACAGGTACAGTAGCCTGAGACAAAAACATTCCTGCTTTTGAAATTTTGAAAAAGCTCCACGGCACCCCCTAGAAAACGTGGTGCGCAGGCATTGGAATTTAACGAACTCCTCCTAGCATTTTTTTCCGGTCTTCACCAAATTCACTGTGTGTCATCTGGACCCCTTCAGGATCAAAAGTTATTAAAATCTCGTGGCTATGTCACACGGTGTGGGCGTGGCATGGCAGCCATTTTCACCAATTTTGCCACATGGAATGAAATGAGTTTTGGAGGTGAAGGGATCCACCTAATATCACCAAATCCACACAAATCCTCACAAATCTCAAAAACTAATGTTTGATATACAATTCAGGAAATGGCGTGTTCAAACGGCTCCACAGCGCCCCCTACAAATATTCAAATACTCATAAAAAACTACTGCTTTGACCTACAAACATGAAATTTGGTACACATGTATAGTGTATCCAGACAAACAGATCTGTACACTTGAAATTTCAATTGGCTTCACAGCGCCCCCTAGACAATGTGGTGCTGAGACATTGGAATTTAACGAACTCCTCCCAGGATTTTTATCCCATCTCCACCAAATTGGCTGTGTGGCATCTAGACCCCTTCAGGATGAAAAGTTATTAAAATCTTCTGCCTCTGTCACACGGTGTGGGCGTGACAGGGCGGCCATTTTGAGCGTGTGGCCATGAAGTGTGAAATGCTCATAACTTGACTGCACATGGCCGAATATGAATGAAACTTGATATGCTTGATGACAGGCTATCCCTCAACACTGTGGCGCACTTAAACAGCTCCACAGCGCCCCCTACAAAGTTTTAAAATTTCATATAAAATCACTGGTTTGTCGTACAGACATGAAATTTGGTACATGTGCAGAGCAGGATGAGACGAACACGAGTGCGTGCTTTAGACATTCCCATCGTCTCCACAGTGGCGTTGCGGGGGGGGAGCGAGGGCCCGTCCGACGCTGCTTGCAGCTTTAATTTTTCTTACGCCAAATTGAACCTCAATTTGACCCCCTAAACATGCTCAAAAACTCACCAAATTTTGCACACACATCAGGACTGGCGAAAAATTTAATATTTTGGGGGAATTGCACATATGAATGGCAAAATGACTCAATAGCGCCACCTTAAAAGTTGGTCTTTAGTGGAGTTAATACGGCTAGTTTCACGTACAGCTATAAAATTTGGTACACAGGTACAGTAGCCCGAGACAAAAACATTCCTGCTTTTGAAATTTTGAAAAAGCTCCACGGCGCCCCCTAGAAAACGTGGTGCGCAGGCATTGGAATTTAACGAACTCCTCTTAGGATTTTTATCCGGTCTTCACCAAATTCGCTGTGTGGCATTTAAACCCATCCTGGATGAAAAGTTATTAAAATCTTGTGGCTGCGTCACACGGTGTGGGCGTGGCATGGCGTCCATTTTCACCAATTTTGCCACATGGAATGAAATGAGTTTTGGAGATGAAAGGATCCACGTAATATCACCAAATCCACACAAATCCTCATCAATCTCAAACGCTAAGGTTTAATATACAATTCAGGAATGGACGTGGTCAAACGGCTCCACAGCGCCCCCTGCAAATATTCAAATACTCATAAAAAATCACTGCTGTATCCTACAAACATGAAATTTGGTACATACATATAGAATCCCGAGTCCAACAAATTTGCACAGTCGAAATTCAAATCGGCTCTATAGCGCCCCCTAGAAAAAGTCGTGTGGAGACATTGGAACTTAACGAACTCCTCCCAGGATTTGTATCCAATCTTCACCAAATTTGCTGTGTGGCACCTAGACCCATCCAAGAAGAAAAGTTATTAAAATCTCGTGGCTGCGTCACACGGTGTGGGCGTGGCATGGCGGTAATTTTGAGCAAACTTGCCATGTTGAACGAAATGAGATTTGGAGGTGAAGGGATCCATGTACAATCATGAAATCCACACAAGTCCTCATTAATCTCAAGAACTAACATTTAATATGCAATTCATGAATGGACGTGTTCAAACGGCTCCACAGCGCCCCCTACAAATATTCAAATACTCATAAAAAATCACTGTTTTATTCTACAAACATGAAATTTGGAATATACACATACGAACCCGAGACCAACAGATTTACACAGTCGAAATTCTAATGAGCTCTACGGCGCCCCCTAGACAAAGTCATTTGGACACATTGGAATTTAACGAACTCCTCCCAGGATTT
This sequence comes from Dascyllus trimaculatus, assembly GCA_024666655.1. Classification (NCBI taxonomy): domain Eukaryota; kingdom Metazoa; phylum Chordata; class Actinopteri; family Pomacentridae; genus Dascyllus; species Dascyllus trimaculatus. Next base: position 117,149 of record JAMOIN010000492.1, on the reverse strand, counting down.
TTATCCGATCTTCACCAAATTCGCAGTGTGGCATCTAGACCCTTCCAGGATGAAAAGTTATTAAAATCTCGTAGCTGCGTCACATGGTGTGGGCGTGGCATGGCAGCCATTTTGAGCGTGCGACCATGAAGTGTGAAATGCTCATAACTTCATTGCACATGATCAGATGTGAATGAAACTTGATATGTTTTATGACAGGCTTTCCATCAACACTTGGGCGCAGCCAAACAGCTCCACAGCGCCCCCTAGAAATTTCAAAAATTCATATAAAATCACCGCTTTAACCTACAGACATGAAATTTGGTACATGTGCAGAGCAGTAACACAACTGTGTACTTTAAAGATTCCTATCATCTCCAGAGCGGCGGGGCGGGGGGGGGAGCGAGGGCCCGTCCGACGCTGCTTGCAGCTTTAATGTTCTTTTTCCTACGCCACTTTGAACCTCAATTTGACCCCCTAAACATGTTCAAAAACTCCCCAAATGTGGCACACACATCAGGACTGGCGAAAAATTTGATATTTTGGGGGAATTACACATATGAATGGCAAAATGACTCAATAGCGCCACCTTGAAAATTGGGCTTTAGTGGAGTTAATACGGCTAGTTTCACATAAAATCGTAAAATTTGGTACACAGGTACAGTAGCCCAAGACAAAAACATTCCTGCATTTAAAATTTCAAAAAAGGCTCAACGGCGCCCCCTAGAGCACATAGTGTGCAGGCATTGGAATTTAACGAACTCCTACTAGGATTTTTGTCCCATCTTCACCAAATTTGCTGTGTGGCATCTGGACCCCTCCAGGGTGAAAAGTTATTAAAATCTTGTGGCTGTGTCACACGGTGTGGGCGTGGCATGGCGGCCATTTTGAACAAAATCGCCATGTGGAACGAAATGGGTTTTGGAAGTGAAGTGATACATGTAAAATCACCAAATCCACACAAATCCTCATTAATCTCAAGACCTAATATTTAATATACAATTCAGAAATGGCCGTGGTCAAACGGCTCCACAGCGCCCCCTACAAATATTCAAATACTCATATAAAATCATTGCTTTATCCTACAAACATGAAATTTGGCACACACATATAGTATCCCAAGACCAACAGATTTGCACAGTCAAAATTCTAATTGGCCCTACGGCGCCCCCTAGACAAGGTTGTGTGGAGAGGAGCATGATCAGGAGCGAGGGCCCGTTCGACGCTGCTTGCAGCTTTAATTAGGGCCCGAAGCACTACAGTGCGTGGGACCCTATTGTTCCTCTAGTTTTATTTTGTTTTTTTATGATTTAAGTTAATGTTTGGCTGATAAAAAATGTCAAGAGAAATATGTTAGCACACTCTAATAGAGACTGTCAGTGAAAGAAGCTAAACGGCTAACAAATGATAAAAAGGGACATTTCATGAATATGTGTAAAGTAAAATGATTTATTTTCCGTCTTCTCAGCTCTTACGGTGGTTTATGGTAGTTTAAGATGATTCAAGATCAGTTTCAAAGCATGTTTAACATTGCAAAAGGAAAATAAAGCCTTTTATAAACCATCAGTTAGAGAGAGCCAGACCATCAGTTCAGCTGGGACGCTACATTTAACTTTTAGGCATGAAAATATAAAGATAATAAAGATTTCTAAGTAAACAGATTTTAAAAAATGATGAAGGTCATGACTACATTTTTCAATCAACTGAAGACTGAATTCTTCATGGCAACACAGGTGACTGTAGACTTCAGTCAGGAACGCAGCTGTATGTGAAATACTTAGAGGTTTTCTGTATACTATCAATGTATCTTCTAATCTTCATATTATTGCAGGACTTTTAGTCAAAAACCATCCAGATGGCAGCAGAACAGAGCCTGACACCGAGCATCATTCGGTCAAACAGTATGTTGTATCTGTGATGTGAAAGTAAGGAAATACTCAAAGCAGAGTCAAACTGTCTGTGTTCCTACATCCGAGTGTCGTCCCTTATCACTGAGATCCCGCGTGGTTTCAGTGCCAGCGATAAAAGCGCTGGCAGAACGCTGACAGGGGGAAGAGTACAAGACTCCTGCGTCTGAGAGATGGATGAAAAAAATGGCATCAAAGAAACCGTCACAAAAAGACATTTGGTGGAGCAAAGCGAGGAGGAAAGGAGGAGTCAGGAGCAGAGAAGGAAAATAAAACCACGAAATAAAAGACAAATGAGAGCAGTAATGACAACATAAAAGCACGGTGGTTGTAAAAAAAAGTGAATAAAAACAAATAAAAAGAAGTTATGGGGTCTGCAAGGAAGGAGGAGAAAGGATGGAAAGAAGAGGAGAAAGAAAGGAAGGAAGGAGGTGAAAGGAAGAGAATGATTAGGGATGAAAATTAGAGAATAGTAACATTAGAAAACAGAGGGAGAGGAGACAGAACAATATGACAGAAGGAAAGCAAAAGAGGAAAGTGTGGGGAGAGATCAGGAAAAAGAAACAATGAAAATCTAGAGGGGAAGAATAGAAACAGAAAGCAGAAGAAAGCAAAAGAAGGAACAGAAAAGAGAAGAATCCAAAAGAAGAGGAGGAAAAAAGAAAATGAAGAAGGAAAATCAAAGAATAGTAAAAGGAAATAGGAGACAGAAGAAAGCCAAGAAAATGAAGACAAAGGAAAGGAAACAGTACAAAGACAGTAAAGGAGAGGTGAGCCTGAAAAGAAAGGGAGTAAAAGAAGAATACGTAAAAGTGTGAGGATGAGTGGTGAGAGTATGAAAGGAAAGCAGAGGAAAGCAAAACAAAAAAATAATAGAAAACTAGTTGAGAGAAAAAGAAAAGCAGTGAAAAGAAACATCAGAGGGAAAAGGAGAGGAAAATACAAAAATACAATGAGGAAACAGAAGGAAAAAAGAAACGACAGCAGAGGAAATGTAAAGAAAAGAAAGAGGAGAAACGACAGGATATAAAAACAGAGGAAAGCAGGAGTAGAACAGTAGAGAAAAGTAAAAGTAGATGGCCACAAAGGAAATGACAGAGAAGTAGAGGAAGACAAAGGAAAAGGATGAGATTGAAAACACAAGTGAAGTGAAGGTGTGGAAGGACAGAGGGAGGAACACAGAGAGACGAAAAGGATGGGAAAGAAAAGTAGAGGCAAGATAAGGAAAGAAAAGGTGTGGAAAGGAAAAGATCAAAATCTCGAGGAAAGAAAAGAAAGCAAAGGAAAATGGACAATTCAAAATTAAAGCTGCAAGCAGCGTCGGACGGGCCCTCGCTCCTCACCGCACTCCTCTCCACACAACCTTGTCTAGGGGGCGCCGTAGAGCCGATTGGAATTTCGACTGTGCAAATCTGTTGGTCTTGGGATACTATATGTATGTACCAAATTTCATGTTTGTAGGATAGAGCAGTGATTTTATATGAGTATTTGAATATTTGTAGGGGGCGCTGTGGAGCCGTTTGACCACGTCCATTCCTGAATTGTATATTAAATATTAGGTCTTGAGATTAATGAGGATTTGTGTGGATTTGGTGATTTTACATGGATCCCTTCACCTCCAAAACCCATTTCGTTCCACATGGCGATTTTGTTCAAAATGGAGCTAAGTGCAGATGTACTGCCTGTAACCTCCTGTTACCAATAGGTGGCGCTGTGATTAAATTTGAAAATGTAGATGTATTCAGACCCGGACTCTTGTCCAGCATATGAAATTTGGGCCAGATTTCATATTAATGTGGTGGAACTGACAGATGGACAATTTGTTTTCGAGCTCATCTGAGGATTCCTTTCATAAATTTCATATGTACATCTCATGGTACATCACCTGTGAGCTCTGCACCATACAGTTTTACTCTGTGAATAAACAGGCCAAAGCCATGAATGATGTTCACATTAAAGATCAGTTTGTTATAGTTAAGTTGGTCTTTTGCAACGCTAAACCATAAAAATACACTATTTATTTAAACATATTTAAATCAGCAAAAACATTGCTATTTTACAAATATATTTGAAAGATAAAATTTTATTAATCCAGAAGGAAATTCATGGTTTATATGTACATCTTATTGTACATTGCTCCCCTGTACTCAATGTACCATAGAGTTTTACTGTGTGAATAAACAGGCTGAAGCCATGAATAACACTGGTACCTAATAGATATTTTTTGTCACTTGAAGGATAAAACTGCACTAATCCAGAAAGAAATTCTTGTGCAAGATATTGCTAAAAAGCAAAATGACATAATATAAGGAATGCAAAAGCAATAAGATGCAAGTATGAAACATTGAAACCATAAAGCTAAAATTGAACAATACAAAGTCATGCTGGCAGCTACACTGAGGTCATAAGTAAAATGCAGAAGATGCAGAAAGTTTTGGAGTTTTTTTTGTATTTTTTTTTGTTTTGTTTTTTATTGCTATTTTTTATATACGGGGGTGAGGATGGAAGAAAAGGGGGTAGATAGAGTAAAGGGATGAGGTGAGGGTGGAGAGGAGATGGAGGGAGTTGAGGAGGTGCAGATGAGATGGGGGAGATGGAGGACAGATGGGGGAGGTAAGTAGAGGCATAGAGGGGATGGAGAGTCAAAGAAGAGGGGGGGAAGGGGGAGTGGAGGGTGAGAAAGGGGTGAGTCAGGAAGCTCAAGAGCCTCCTTCAACTCACGACTTTCTGAACAGCCAGCTCCAGCAGCCCACCTTCTTCTTCTTCTTCTTTGGTTCAGGTTCTTGCTGCAGCACCTCCAGGTGTTGGATCTGGTTCTGCAGCTTAGTGCTGACTTCTTGCAGCTCTTTGTTTCTGTTGTCTGTTCCTGTTTTCTGCTGCTTCAAGTCTCGGTTCTCTCTCTGCAGATTTTCCATCTTAGCCTCTATGTCTGTCTTTTCTTGCTCCAGTTCTTTGTTCCTGTCCTGGAGTCCTTTGTTCTCTTCTTTCATTTTCATCTGTCCTTTCTGCAGTTCGTCCATCTTTTCCTGCAAGTCTTTTATCTGGTTTTCCAGAAAGATCTGTCCCTCTTGGAATTCTTTCTCCTTCTCCTTGCGCACCTTACAACTGATCTGGAATTCTTTTTTGGAATTCTCCAGAAAGCTCTTTTCCTCTTGAAGGTCTTCGTCCTTCTGCCTGAGCTCGCTCAGATTTTTCAGGACCTCTTCTTTCTGCTTTTCAAGAAGGATCTTTTCTTTGTACAGATCACTGCTTGTCTGCTCAAGCTCTTTCTGGGTTTTTTGCATTTGTTTTTCCTCTTTCTCCAGGAAGATCTTTAACTGGTGCAGCTCTTTGTCCTTCTGTTTGAGCTCTTTCCTGTCTGTGTTCACCTCTTTTCTTTCCTTGTCCAGGGCCTGTTTCTGTTCTAGCAGCTCTTTGTTTCTGTTGTCCATTTCTATTTTCTGCTGCTTCAGGTCTCGGTTTTCTCTCTGCAGTCTTTTAGTCTTCGCCTCTATGTCTGTCTTTTCTTGTTCCAGTTCTTTATTCCTGTCCTGGAGTCCTTTATTCTCTGCTTTTATTTCTGTCTTTCCTTTTTGCAGTTGCTCCATCTTTTCCTGCATGTTTTTTATCAGTTTTCCCAGAAAGATTTCTCTCTCTTGGAATTCTATGTCCTTCTTCTCTCGCAGCTTACGACTCATCTGGAATTCTCTTTTGTTCTTCTCCAGAAAGCTCTTTTCCTCCTGAAGCTCTTTGTCCTTCTGTCTGAGCTCGCTCAGATTTTTCAGGACATCTTCTTTCTGCTTTTCAAGAAGGATCTTCTCCTGGTGCAGATCATTGCTCTTCTGCTGAAGCTCTTTCCGGTTTGTCTGGATTTCTTTTTCCTGCTTCTCCAGGAACATCTTCAACTGGTGCAGCTCTTTGTCCTTCTGTTCAAGTTCTTTTTTGTCTTTGTTCACCTCTTTTCTTTCCTTGTCCAGGGCCTGTTTCTGTTCTTGCAGCTCTTTGTTGTCCTCCAGAGATTTGTGGTCATCTTGCTGGAGGTTCTGGGCAGCCTTGAGAGCTCTGGAGAGACTCTGGTTCTCCTTCTGGAGTCTCAGGATCTCTCTTTGTTTAATTTCAAGCTGCTCATTCAGCTCATCAATATCATCCATTATATCTCCCCAGGTCATGGGCGATGTGTTCATGTGCTCGACAGAGTCCTGTTGGTCTTCGGACTCAGTGATGGTCTCCGTGGGTTGTTGGGCCTTGCTCTCCTCAGATTGTCTGAGTTGCATCTCCAGGATGGAGATTGTGGCCTCATTCTGCTGCCGTTGATCCTTTAGCTCTGTTTCTTTGGCCTGCAGAAGCTCCTCCAGTCGGTCAATCCTGATTTTGGCGCATTGCATCTTGTAGGACTTGTGCTGGTTTTCGCTGATAAGCTCCTTGATACGAAGGCTCATGTTCTTGTTCTGCTCTCGCAGGTAGTTGCATTCTTGCTGGGAGGCAGAGTAGTCATGGAGCCGGTTTGGCCCGCAGTAAGTGCGTCTCTGGCTGTAGCTGTTAGCCATGGTCGTGGAAAATGTTTTACAGAGGTGTTAAAAGACAAAGTAAAACGTGCACTGGAAGATGCTAGGGGTTTGGTGAGTTCGGTTGGTCGTTCGATTGGTCGTTCGGTTGGTCGTTCAGTTGCTGGCTCGGTAGTCGTTCGGTTGCTGGTTTCGGTAGTCGTTAGGTTGCTGGTTCGGTTTCTTGTTCGCTCACTGGTTCGCTCGCTGGTTTGCTCTCTGGTCAGTTGTAACAATTCACTGTTCAGCCTGGTATTAAGGACTCTCATGATGTCAGGCATTAAAGTCAAAGAGTTCTAGAATCCTGCATCAAAGGACTGCGGAATTCTGAAGTTGGAAACTCTGCCCACAAACAGCAGCCTCTGAAACAAGCTCCGCCCACAAACCAATGTCTGAAGCATCAATTTTTTTTTTCAATTCAATTTATTTATGTTAATGAAAATAAAGTAAATTAAATGTCAATGAATTTTGGAAAAAAACTATAACTTAAAGACAATTATTAACTAAAGCTGCAAGCAGCGTCGGACAGGCCCTCGCTCCCCCCCGCACCACCGCAAGAAGGGCTGCAGTCAGTCGACATGTAGCAGAGACCTCCTCTATCACTTTCTTAAAATTTTAAGTGAAGTTCTGCAGCTCTATTTCATCTAAGTATGGGATTTGAAAATGTAGATGTGTTCACATTTGGACTCTTGTCCAGCATATGAAATTTGGGCCAGATTTCACATTAATATGGTGGAACTGACAGATGGACAATTTGTTTTCTAGCTTATCTGAAGATTCCTTTCATAAATTTCATATATACATCTCATGGTACATCACCTGTGAGCTCTGCACCATATGTTGTCCACATGATGTTCACATCAAAGATCAGTTGTTATAGTTAAGTTGGTCTTTTGCAACGCTAAACCATAAAAATACACTATTTATTTAAACATATTTAAATTTCATTTTAAATTTATTTAAAAATAGCAAAAAACATTGCTATTTTACAAATATTTGTCATTGTTTGAAAGATAAAACTTTATTAATCCAGAAGGAAATTCATGGTTTATATGTACATCTTATTGTACATTGCTCCCCTGTACGCAATGTACCATAAAGTTTTACTGTGTGAATAAACAGGCTGAAGCCATGAATAACACTGGTACTTAACAGATATTTGTTGACACTTGAAGGATAAAACTGCACTAATACAGAAGGAAATTCTTGTGCAAAATATTCCTAAAAAAACCAAAATGACATAATATAAGAAATGCATAAAAGTAGAAAACTAATTAAAGCTGCAAGCAGCGTCGGACGGGCCCTCGCTCCTGATCATACTCATCTCCACACGACCTTGTCTAGGGGGCGCCGTAGAGCCGATTAGAATTTCAAATGTGCAAATCTGTTGGTCTTGGGATACTATATGTATGTACCACATTTCATGTTTGTAGGATAAAGTAATGATTTTATATGAGTATTTGAATATTTGTAGGGGGCACTGTGGAGCCGTTTGACCATGGCCATTTCTGAATTGTATATTAAATATTAGGTCTTGAGATTAATGAGGTTTTGTGTGGATTTGGTGATTTTACATGGATCCCTTCACCTCCAAAACCCATTTCGTTCCACATGGCGATTATGTTCAAAATGGCCGCCATGCCACGCCCACACCGTGTGACGTAGCCACTAGATTTAAACTTTTCATCCTGGAGGGGTCTAGATGCCACACAGCAAATTTGGTGAAGATCGGACAAAAATCCTGGGAGGAGTTCGTTAAATTCCAATGCCTGCGCACAACGTGTTCCATTGTACAATATTAAGCTTTTTTGTTCAAAATGGCCGCCATGCCACGCCCACACCGTGTGACACAGCCACAAGATTTTAATAACTTTTCATCCTGGAGGGGTCTAGATGCCACACAGTGAATTTGGTGAAGATGGGACAAAAATCCTGGGAGGAGTTCGATAAATTCCAATGCCTGAGCACTACGTTTTCTAGGGGGCGCCGTTGAGCCTTTTTTGTTCAAAATGGCCGCCATGCCACGCCCACACCGTGTGATGCAGTCACAAGATTTTGATAACTTTTTATCCTGGAGGGGTCTAGATGCCACACAGCCAATTTGGTGAAGATCGGCCAAAAATCCTGGGAGGAGTTCGTTAAATCCCAATGCCTGCGCACAGCGGTTTCTTGGGGGCGCCGTTGAGATTTTTTGTTCAAAATGGCAGCCATCCCACGCACACACTGTGTGACGCAGCCCCAAGATTTTAATAACTTTTCATCCTGGAGGGGTCTAGATGCCACACAGCAAATTTGGTGAAGATGGGACAAAAATCCTGGGAGGAGTTTGATAAATTCCAATGCCTGCACACCACGTGCTTTAGGGGGCGCCGTTGAGCCTTTTTTGAAATTTTAAAAGCAGGAATGTTTTTGTCTTGGGCTACTGTACCTGTGTACCAAACTTCACGAGTTTACGTGAAACTAGCTGTATTAACTCCACTAAAGCCCCATATTTAAGGTGGCGCTATTGAGTCATTTTGCCATTCATATGTTTAATTCCCCCAAAATATTAATTTTTCACCAGTCCTGATGTGTGTGCCAAATTCGGGGAGTTTTTGAGCATGTTTAGGGGGTCAAATTGAGGTTCAAAGTGGCGTAAGAAAAAGAAACCGCCAAACCAACCGCCAAAGAAACACTACAGGAACAATAGGGTCCTACGCACTGTAGTGCTCGGGCCCTAATAATGGGAACACAGAGGGAAGGGACAGCAGATGAGTGCAGACATGTGACGGGGAAACGGAGGGCAGATGAGGAGATGAGAAGCAAGAAGACAAAGAGGCGGGGAGGGTTAGAGGGGAAACGTAACGGCAAACAGAAACAGAGCATCAGGGCTGGATGATGAGCTGAGGCAGCAGGAGAAAGCAGTGGTGTCCCTTGACGTGTCCTTATCTGGTCCACAAACCCAGATTTCTAGACTGATAGCAGGCAAACTCCCAGTAATTGCAGCAGAGACCTCTGCACTCGAGTCCCTCCACCACAGCTCCCTCCATCGCCCCACGTCAGCCCTACACTCCACTTGAAAGGAACTTGGATTGGAAATGGCCCTTCCAGCGTGACGCTAACATCAAATCTCAACACGCACCATGACATTTCAATATCGAGATGCTTATCTGAGTGTGGGCAGAGCTGCAAAGTGGATGTAAGAACAATGTTTTAGCCCTTCCTCAGTGGAGACAAAGAGGAGCAGAAGATGCTTTTAGCTGTAAAGGAGACACCGCTAAAGCAACACCCACCACCTCCCAAAGTGTTACTGAACAGGGAACGACAGGCCACATAATTATGTCTGTCAAACACGTCATGTACTTCCAGCTTACATGACAGGAGGGCTGGGAGGGCCTGATACCTCACAATGTGTCTTTGGGTTTGATGAAAGGTTGGCTCCCAACCGCAGCACCGTCACTGTCGCAGTGTTCACTGGTCTAGAAATGTGGCTCTGCTGTTTATCTGTCAGCTGCTCCGACACACGAGGAGGGGAGGGGGGTTCAGACGGGTGTTGGAAACCAGGACATCCATTAACGATAAAGGTTTCCACGTGAAACCAGCAGCCCTGGACTGATGTGTGCATGTTTGTCAGTGATGACAGACACTTTGAGGAAACATGACAGAATTCACAGGACTCACATTGTCTGTTCTGAGCTTCTTGGCAGGGCAGCCTCCATCCACAGGATGTAGCATGTAATACAGCCGCACTTTGTTGGCGTGTTTCCGACTCTGGAGGGGAGAGAAGGGAAAGCATTACTGGTTAGGTACTTTAAGTGATATTACACAGGGATATGTTCACTTCCTTTGTATGCTGTAGAATTAAAATGGTTGATTCTTGTTTTGATGTTGTCACCTCAGACTTTTAACTGTCAGTCAACCTGGACATCCAGTGCTGTGATGTCGTGTTGAATAATCATGTCAGGTCTTCCTTCACTCGCCTTTGGGTCTTGACATAATGGGGAAACATACATTACATGTGGCTTCTTGTCTCCATAAGCTATCTTTGGAGATTTCTCCCTGAACAAACACCAAAATTCAGTCAGGAACAGCTCAGCAACTGTAAGGCCAAAACTGAACAGCCCATGGATAGAAGAAGATTTATGTACAATAATGCTGCACACAAGTTGACACTTTACTACTCTGGGGCTTTAGAAATGCTCAAACAGAGACTTTTGGAAAATACTGTTGAGACAGTTTTAGTTAAAAAAAAAATTCCAGGAAATGCATTTTAGTACTGAAGGGAAGAAACAATGATAGTGACATTCAGAACTGCTTCCTGATTGAGTCTCATCAGTCGCGTTCTGTCAAACACATCAGCCCGTGCTACTTGTTGCCATTTCTGTTCTTCCTCTGTGGTATTTTCTAAAACTAGCAACAAGCAATCAACTCTCTGCTTCTTGTTTCCACCAGCTCACACATTCACAGAGCTTTCATGTCATTTTTAGTCATGTCAGTAAAGGTCAGAGATTGTTTCTGAAATAGTGCTAAAACTGTCTGGATGGAGATCTTCTTGATCCTGAAGCATTTTAAAAATATATTTAACCTGCAGTTTAGAGTAGGTAGTGTCAAATACTGTTTTTATTCACAGCTGCCATGTTCATGTCATTTTTTCCTTACAGCGCAGGCTCCTATAAAGAATCTTAAAACATCCACCATGAACAGCCTGCCCAGGACCAAACAGCTGAAAGACACAACCTTAAATCAACTAGTCAACATATTGGAGCATTTAGCAGCTAAAGAGCCGGACATGTCCCCCAGAGAGTGATAGAGATCACATATAGATCTAAACAGACACAAAATATTGGACTTAAATTAACTGCTGGAAACAAACATGACAACAAATGAATCCTAACATACCAACATAATGTTACAATTCCACATTACCTCCTTAAAAGATAAGTCAGTGTTGTGTTCACTCCTTGCTTCCACTGGCCTGAAGTGGCCAAAAAACTTATTGCAGGTTTAATGTAAAGTAATGTTCGTCCTCACAAACCATGAAATGCCACTAAGAAGACGTGGCCTGCATGAATCTACATCACAGTTCACTCACTGACTCTGCCTTTGCAGGATCGATCTCACAGTTGTACACTTGAGTATTCAAAGCATTGAAAATCATTTACCGAGACAACACAGACTCCCTCTGTGGGAAAATGAGAGAGGGCTTGTTCACCATTTCAATAAAGACACTCCAGTTGGCACAAAGTACATATAGTGGGCCGGTAAAGGGATGTTAGAAACAGCAACATGTTGAGCTCTTATTGTTATATATATTCAGAGCAACAGGAGAATTGTATCAGTCGCTATTCACAGATCTTGACATGTACTGTTGCTACAAGACAGTCAACGTTTAAAGCAGCATCTAGGAGTGGTCGAAATGTTTTAGGTCATCAGTGTATTTTGTCCAACTCTTAAAGTTCCCATATTAAGCTCATTTACAGGGTCATAACTGTATTTCTGGGATCTACTAGATGTTTGGACGCTTTAATGTTTCTCATTTCACTGCACCAATCCCTCTTTTCACCATTTGTCTGAAAAGCCCTGTTTAAGCTCCTGTCTCTTTAAGGCCTCCTCCTGTCTGCTCTGATTGGTCAGCTGGCCCAACAAAGAGAGGCAACTTTGGTTAGGTGCTGGAACCCCAGAGGTCTGCACTGTGCAAAGCAGCTTCATGCTCAACTCTGGGTTTTTCAGGGCTCCCACAACAGCTCACTTCCTACCAGGGTACATCACCATGGTAACTAATGCTGTAACCCTGACCTGCTCCACAGCAGCTTAGGTTACGATAACGGACCAATATGTTTGAAAGCACCAACTAACAGTTCTCATCACCATTCCTGAGAGATCTGGTGGAGTTTGGACAGTTAGAGGATCTCTGAGGAGGGTTTTTAGCGTTCTCAGCCTTATATGAGATGTAGATTCTCAGTGGAAAGAACTCCAGTCTTCCTTGATCTTTTTTTCCCCTGTTGACTGCAATCAGTTTCAAACTCATAATGCAGATGTGTTACATGGTGATATAGAAAACCCAGAATGCATCACTGAGCTCTTTAATACTGATTCCAAGCCAGTGCAAGGCTTGCTGGGATACACTATGTTTGGCAAATAGGATGTCCTCACTTCCTTGGTATCTAGGAGACTTCCTCTTCATGTCTAAACCCCTGTTATCTCACCATTCAAACACAACCAAACCTCATGATTTAAACCCAAATCTGCATATAAACCTCCCCAGTCCACCTGTTGATCTGCTGGCAGGTCTAAAATAAAGTCTTGTGGTAATGACGGTGGAGTCAGCATCCAGTTCCTACAGAGTCTAAACCCTGTATGGAATCACAGTGACATGCTAATGTTATTGTGTTGACAGATTACCATATGAAGGACTTCACTTTCATAAGTCAAGTAATTCACTGATAAAATATCATTTTAGGGCAACAAATATTGCAATATTTTGAATTAAAGGGGTTCTGTGACATCAGTCTATACTAGAGAATATTTGAAAGAGATTCATTATTTACAATGAAAAACGTGGCCCTTTGCCCTTCCTGTCCTTTCCAAAACACACTCCTGTTTCAAAGGCTTAGGTTAGAGGTCCCATTAAAAATAGGTGAAGGCCGTCAAATGAAGTGCACTCTGCCTGATACTGGACTGAATTGATAATTAAAGCTGCAAGCAGCGTCGGACGGGCCCTCGCTCCCCCCCCCACGGCCGTTTCGGATACGATCGGAATGTCTATAGCACGCAATAGTATTTGTCTCATCCTGCTCTGCACATGTACCAAATTTCATGTCTATAGGACAAACCAGTGATTTTATGGGAATTTTTGAAATTTGTAGGGGGTGCTGTGGAGCTGTTTGAAATTTGGAGTGTGCAAATCTGTTGGTCTTGGGATACTGTACGTGTGTACCAAATTTCATGTTTGTAGGATAAAGCAGTGATTTTATATGACTAATTGAATATTTGTAGGGGGCGCTGTGGAGCTGTTTGACCACGCCCATTCCTGAATTGTATATCAATTGTTAGTTCTTGAGATTAATGAGGATTTGTGTGGATTTGGTGATATTACATGGATGCCTTCACCTCCAAAACCTGTTTCATTCCATATGGCAATTTTGTTCAAAATGGCCGCCATGCCACGCCCACACCATGTGAAGTAGCCACAAGATTTTATTAACTTTTCATCTTGGAGGGGTCTAGACGCCACACAGTGAATTTGGTGAAGATGGGACAAAAATCCTGGGAAGAGTTCGTTAAATTCCAATGCCTGCGCACAGCATTGTCTTGGGTGCGCCGTTGAGCTTTTTTGTTCAAAATGGCCGCCATGCCACGCCCACACCATGTGACGTATCCACGAGATTTTACAAACTTTTCATCCTGGAGGGGTCTAGATGCCACACAACGAATTTGGTGAAGATCGGGCAAAAATCCTGGGAGGAGTTCGTTAAATTCCAATAACTGCACACCACGTGCTGTAGGGGGCGCTGTTGAGCTTTTTCTGTAATTTTAAAAGCAGGAATGTTTTTGTCTCGTGCTACTGTACCTGTGTACCAAATTTCATGAGTTTTCGCGAAACTAGCCGTATTAACTCCACAAAAGCCCAATTTTCAAGGTGGCGCTATTGAGTCATTTTGCCATTCATATGTGTAATTCCCCCAAAATATCAAATTTTTCACCAGTCCTGATGTGTGTGCCAAATTTGGTGAGTTTTTGAGCATGTTTAGGGGCTCAAATTGAGGTTCAAAGTGGCGTAAGAAAAAGAAACCGCCAAACCAACCGCCAAAGAAACACTACAGGAACAATAGGGTCCTACGCACTGTAGTGCTCGGGCCCTAATTATTTTCAGGCGATGCAGCTTGTAAATATTACAATAAGAATACAATCATTAATATCCGAGGGGACTTGAGAGACAAATTACATTTTTAAATCCTATCTTATCTTAAATAATCATGTTTTAAATATAAAATAAATATTTTTTTCAGTAGAAATTTTGACAGTTCATTGCTTTTATGAGTCTTCACAGATATTATGAATTTTCATAATGTTCGATTAGTTTTGAATTGTTTCATGCTGTGGTTAGTCCTGGTGCTTAATTCAATAAAATATGATCAATATTATGCACTTTCAAAATACCCTGTCCAATATTATTTTTTCATATATTTTTCACACACACACACAAACACTAGGACATATGCTACATGGATATTTTTCTACTTACATAAAATCTGTGCAGTATACATCAATCATTCTGACCACTGACAGTTGACGTGAATAACATTGATCATATTGGTACTATGTGGTGTTCTGCTGGAAAACCTTGGACTTTAACATCCATGTTGATCAGACTCAGACACCCAGATAAACATTGTCCCACAACAAACACACTCCCTCATTCTGATAGAAATCCCAAATGTCACTGGCCTACCTCTGCAGGAAAATGCACCCCACCACATGGAAACAACATCAACCAATCAGGAACATGTTGAGGAACATGACAATGACCCAACATGTTGATTTGACCTCCAGACTTCCTATACCTCATTCTGATCAAGCATCAACAGGATGCAGTGGAACAAGTTTGATTGACAGAGACCCCACTGCACAAGACAGAGGGCCCAAAGGATCCAGTTCCAACGTCCTGGTTCCAGACCCCATAGGACACCCTGAGAGGTCCTCTTGTACATTAAGGTGGACCAACACAATATTAGGCAGGTGATCATAATGTTACGTCTGATCAGTGTAGGTAATTTGTGTAATATTAATAGTTATGTGAATATTTCCATTCATGAAAGAAACTTTGCAATACCACTGGCTTGTGCAATAATGTTATTTCTATAATCAGTACTTATGTATACCTTTTTAAAAATGTTGTGTTTTTTGTACTACATCTCCAAAATGTTTGCACTGTCTTTGCTGCTGGACCAATGCAAATTTACCCACTGTGGGATTAATAAAATCTTATCTTATCTTATCTTATCTTATCTTATCTTATTCATTTATTCCGAATATTTGCACTGAACCTAGAGAGTCTAAGTGAGTCAGTGTTGAGTCTACTGAGTTGAGTCTTTGGTTAAAAAAGACTCCGTGAGAAAAGAAGCTGCTGCACTGAGACTAAGATTAACGCAACCGTCTTCATGTTTCAACCTAAAAATGTGACAGTTTATCTGTATATGTCTACAAATGTGTCCAACCAAATCTCTGCATGGACACACTCTCACACACAAAAACATGAGAATTTGTATTATTTCATGTCAAAGTGAAGACAGATTTCAACAAAATAATGCCAACTAATGCACAATATAAAAGGTAAAACTAGTGATTGCATAGATATTCAAACCAGTGTTTAGTTGCTGCATCTTTGGCTGCATGGAAAGTTCCTTTTCTGTAAATTCTTGAAAGAAAAAGCCAAATTAAATTGTTTCACATTAGAAAAAAGTAAATAAACTCAACACTGCACTTCCTCAAGGTCCCAGCAACTCACACACCAAGTTTGAAATGGATCTAAAGAACAGTTGTTGAGGTGATTGTTAGAAAAGATGAAAGATTCTAGAATTGTGCTGTTCTGGAACTCACCAACAATCCAAGAAGATCGGAGTGTGTGTGTGAGTGTGAGTGTGTGTTTGTTTTCAAATGCGACATCAAAGGCAAATGTATGATGACATCATACATTTATGATGTCACAACACAGTCCTTAAAGCTATTAAATAGAGGCAAGGTCAGAACATTTTGTGTACTTTCCGTCAGAGCAACTGCTATCTTCTTTGAACGATCTGCAACAGACAAGGACAAACTACAACCAAGTATACAAACTACGAACAGTCTTCTACGACCAAAAGACCTACAAATCCTCAACAGAACCACCGTCTAACACAGACAAGGGCTATATTACCTCTGTATTTCCTTAGCGTATTGAGAATTTTAGCTTCTGTTACAATGTCTCAGAGAAGTCAACCTAAACGCAAAGTTACATTTGCCATCAGCCAACAGGCTGCTCCCAAAAATATGACCAGTAACTGTACTGAATTGCGCAAGGCCTTGGATGCATCCAAGAAAGAAATTGACGGGCTGAAGAAATGCATTACCAACATGGGCCAGCGCCTTCAACAGCTCCTTTGTGAAAAGGAGCAGTTTCTCCACTTTGCCCACAACAGCAAGGCCAAGCTGGAGGAACCTTTAATGAGCAGCCAAGTGATAAAGCTGCAAGAACCACAGCAGGCCGAGACACCCAAAAACATCTCTCAGCAACACCAGGCTTCTTCGAAATCATGGGCCGACGTTGTTAAAGGCAAGGACAGGGTCAAGCCGAAGGCCATCCCGGCCCCTTCACAGACCCAGACCTCGACCATAAACTTGGCCAACATCATGAAAGATCATAACGAGCTTCAAAAGCAACTCATCCAGAGAGAGAACATCATTTCAAACCTAAAACTGGAGAATGTGTCTCTCTGTGGAATGCTGAACGGAACCATAAACCTCCAGAGAGAGAGAGAACACATAATCTCCAGCCTGAAACTGGAGAATGAGTCTCTCTCTGTAATGGTGAGAGAAAACAAAAACCTTCAGACACGTGAAGAGCAGGAAGAAAAGGAGGCTCTTCAGAAGCAAATCAAAGTCATGGAGGACATCAACAAAAGTCTGCAAGAAAAGAACGTGAAACTGCAGGAAGTTATGATGGCAGAAAAGGCCAAAGAGCAGGAGGAGACGATGCAACAGATGCAGCAGAACAAGTATCTGAAGGGACGCATCGACCAGATGGAAGAAATGGTCAAAAAGATGGAGGCAGAAAAGGCACAGCTCAAAACTGAGATGGAAGAAATGGCCAAACAGAAGGTCATCCAGAGAGAGGACCCAGCCCCTTCAGAGACCGAGACTTCGACCATGAACTGGGCCGACATCATGGATGAGCAGGACGAGCTCCAACAGCAACTCATTGAGAAAGACGAAATAATCTCCAACCTGAAACTGGAGAATGAGTCTCTCTCTGTAAAGGTGAGAGAAAACAAAATCCTTCAGACATGTGAAGAGCAGGAAGAAAAGGAGGATCTTCAGAAGCAAATCAAAGTCATGGAGGATGTAAACAAAAGTCTGCAGGAAAAGAACCTGAAACTGCAGGAAGATATGATGGCAGAAAAGGCCAAAGAGCAGGAGGAGACGATGCAACAGATGGAGCAGAACAAGTGTCTGAAGGGACGCATCGACCACATGGAAGAAATGGTCAAAAAGATGGAGGCAGAAAAGACACAGTTCAAAACTGAGATGGAAGAAACGGCCAAACAGCTGGACAAGACGGCGCAACAGAACAAGTATCTGAAGGGGCGCATCCACCACATGGATGGAATAATCAAAAAGCTGGAAGCAGAAAAGACACAGTTCAAAACTGCCGAACAGGTGGAGGAGATGGTTCAGCAGAACAGGTATCTGAAGGGGCAGATGAAGCACATGGATGGAATAATCAAAAAGCTGGAGGCAGAAAAGGCACAGTTCAACGACCAGACTCACAGGAACTCATTGGAGATCATTAGTCTGCAGGACAAGCTCCATGAAAACCTAAGAATCAACCAGCAGACGCAACAAAACATTAAGTTCCTCCAAGAGCAGGTCAGAACCAGAGAGCAGGAGATTCGTAGACTGACTGACAGAAATGAGAATCTCTCTGCAACACTCCTCGACACTGAGAAGCAGCTGCTTAAAGTGAAGACTGAACTGAAGCAAAATGTTGCCCTGAAAGAGCAACAGAAGAAAGAAATGCTCCAGAACCAGAAAGAGACTGAAGACAGCATTAAAGTCCTGCAGCAGAAAATCAGAGAATTGGAAGAAAATAATATGGAGCTGCAGGAGCTGTGCTTCAAAAAGAAAAGCAAAAGACCACTCTTCAGTTGTTTCAAGAGGAGCAAAGCTGAAAAGAGCGAGACAAAACAAACTGACAATGTGACAGAGCAGCAAGAAGAACAAAGGCAGCCAGAAAACAAGGTGGAGAAGAAAAGAAGCTTCTGGAGCTGGTTACGACCCAAAAAAACGAGTGACAGAAAGGCGGAAGAGGCTACTGATAGTTGATCGTAGCTGGATCCTCTGCCGTCCCCTTTCTCCACCCTCTCACCTTTCTGCCTCCTTCCTCCTCACCTCATAAGCACCATCACCCTCATCCTCTCTATTACCCAATAACCAGTACACGTAAAGACCTGAACCTTAGTGGGAAAACGAAGTGACAGACAAAGATTGGCTTAAAAAATATGTCTGTTGTACATAGTAAATACTCTAGTATTCCTCAGGAATGAAGAACCTCAGCTGTAAATGGCAGGTTTCCAATTATCACATGTTGACAAAGTGTAAAATTTCATTTAAATATGTACAATTTTGAAAATACCAATCCTTGTATTCATAAGAATTACGGCCAAAAAAACAAAAAAAAACCCAAAACAAAACACACACACAAAATTTAAAATTTAAAATTTAAAATTTAAAATTTAAATTTAAATTAAAAAAAAAAAAAAAAATTCCCCCCGATGAATCGCCACCTTACCGCGGTGGAGGGGTTTGAGTGTCTCTGTGATCCTGGGAGCTATGTTGTCCAGGAGATTAGCCCTGGCAGGGTCTCCAAAGGCAAATTGTCTTGGGGAAGAGACCAGACGAAGAGCGATTCAAAATTCCTTGATGAAAGCAAAAATAAGGAAAGCCGCCACCTCATCCGGGTCATGGAAACCAGGGCCTTCTCCTGGATCCAGGCCTGGAGACTGCAGGCCGCAGGTCTGATGACATGAGTCGAGCCTGAAGACTGAGTCAAAGTCAAGCCTGAAGACTGAAGGGAGTCTTCATCCATATCCGTGGCAGAGGTTGCTGAGGTAGTTAAGAAGCTCCTCGTTGGCAAGGTGCCAGGTGTGGACGAGATTCGCCCTGAGATGCTGAAGGCTGTGGACATTGCTGGCTTGTCTTGGCTGACATGTCTCTTCAATGTCATGTGGGTGAAAAAAAATAAATTCAAAAACCGCATCATATATCTGCAAATGTGTGTGTATTAAATCTGAAGATTTAACGTCTTATTTTAGGGCTTTCAGCTGTCTGAATATTTATAAAATGAGCTGAATTTAAATTAAAGCTGCAAGCAGCATCGGACGGGCCCTCGCTCCCCCCCCCCCCACGGCCGTTTGGGATACGATCGGAATGTCTATAGCACGTAATAGTATTTATCTCATCCTGCTCTGCACATGTACCAAATTTCATGTCTGTAGGACAAACCAGTGATTTTATGGGAATTTTTGAAATTTGTAGGGGGCGCTGTGGAGCTGTTTGAAATTTGGAGTGTGCAAATCTGTTGGTCTTGGGATACTGTACGTGTGTACCAAATTTCATGTTTGTAGGATAAAGCAGTGATTTTATATGGGTATTTGAATATTTGTAGGGGGTGCTGTGGAGCCGTTTGACCACGTCCATTCCTGAATTGTATATCAATTGTTAGTTCTTGAGATTAATGAGGATTTGTGTGGATTTGGTGATATTATATGGATGCCTTCACCTCCAAAACCTGTTTCATTCCATATGGCGATTTTGTTCAAAATGGCCGCCATGCCACGCCCACACTGTGTGACGCAGCCACAAGATTTTAATAACTTTTCATCCTGGAGGGATCTAGATGCCACACAGCGAATTTGGTGAAGATGAGACAAAAATCCTGGGAGGAGTTCGTTAAATTCCAATAACTGCACACCACGTGCTGTAGGGGGCGCCATTGAGCCTTTTTTGTAATTTTAAAAGCAGGAATGTTTTTGTCTTGGGCTACTGTACCTGTGTACCAAATTTCATGAGTTTTAGCGAAACTAGCCGTATTAACTCCACTAAAGCCCAATTTTCAAGGTGGCGCTATTGAGTCATTTTGCCATTCATATGCGTAATTCTCCCAAAATATTAAATTTTTCACCAGTCCTGATGTGTGTGCCAAATTTGGTGAGTTTTTGAGCATGTTTAGGGGGTCAAATTGGGGTTCAAAGTGGCGTAAAAAAAAGAAACCGCCAAACAAAGAAACCGCCAAAGAAACACTACAGGAACAATAGGGTCCTACACACTGTAGTGCTCGGCCCCTAATTAGCGCTCGGTTCACTGAAGGTGAAGCAGGAGTCCTCTTACCAGCAGCTCATCGATCCTCCAGGATCTGATAGCAGAGCCACGGCGAGGGAAAGACGGGATTTGGGAGGACAGATGAGTTTATCTGAAAATGATTCTGCTCTAGGATGAGACGCTTCAGGTGTCAAGAGAAACGATCCGAAGGAAGGAGGAGAAGGTACAGTGTGAGGAGAGGGGAAACCTTCTGTGATACTGTCACTGCATCATCAGAGGACGTCACAGATGAGTTTATAGTTACAAGACAGCGTCTAGTGAGGCATGTTGGAGTGTGGACGAGTGGCCAGTGCCTCATTCCATCAGACAGAAGGACAACCACAAGCTTCTTTTCATAAGGGCACGCTAGACGAACTCATCCTGCCTGGTCAGGGGGTGAGAATGAGGCTGGGGGAATCTATTTGTCTTGCCTGTCTGGTTTCCTGGCAAAGATACAGCAACCTGAGCTCTGCTGTTTCTTTAAGAGAAACAGAGCTTGAAAACCATGAAGGATGCATGGAAGTCCACTCTGCACTCATTACAATCTGTTCTGGTCTCATCACCTCCTTTTAAATAGTATTTACATTAAAAAATGAACATCGGTGACACTTTAAGCCCAGATGAGGGAGAATGAATTATATCCTATCGTTATATGAAACACTTTTCTTGCTACTAACATACTTTAGGAATGTGAAATGACTCCATTCATATTGTATTACACTTTGAATATAACATGCCCACTGCAGCAGCAGCAGGGAATGTTTCAAACTCTGTGTGAAAAACGAATACGAGAAAATCTGAACTTTTCTCTCCACTAAATGGTGAGAATAAAATAAATAGCTGGACCTCTTCTTTACATAACGGCCGAATCAGCTTCGCATTGTTGAAGCTGCTTGTTACTGTGCTAAAAATATGATCTTTACATCCATTTCTCCATGCAGCAAGGGATAATGATTGTGAGGGAAGTGCTATTCCACATGGGGTGCAAACGAACAAGACAATCAGCCAGAGTTTAACATCAATTTCCTGCCAGGTCATTGCCAATAGCAACCATGGAGCCACCATTCTGTAGCGTTCTGGGCTTTGACTCAGCACCAACACAGAAGTAGGTTTCCTAAAGTGCCTTTTTACGAACGGAGGTAACATCACTTCTTTGCAGCAGAGACACTTGGACTGGACTTCCAGCTGGACATTTTCCATTTCACCGCTGGCACATTTAGAAAATCTGATTATTTGTTGTTTGCTCATTTTTAAATATTGTATTGCAAAATGAGAGCAACTGCAACTCATTTTACACAGAAAAGTTCATGCTAGTAGTTTGATAGATTACCTGGAACACTTGTAGGCTTCACCCCTGACAACAAGTCAGCAATCTGACCATTCATTTCCTAATATCACTCTTTGAACTTTAAAGACAGAGCAGAACTAAATCACTGGAGTGCCTCTTCAACTAATAGATCCAGAGCCATCCAGAACAATTTTGATCAAAGTGTACTTTTCAAAAGCTGATCTTCATTTCCCACCACTCATGTGGGAGTTTTTATCTTGGCTCTTGTTTCTGCCAGCAGGTCCCATGTTGCCTACTCCCACGGTACTTTACCAAATGCTAAACCTGCACAGTGCTATTGCATGCATCTTTCAAAACAGCAAAGCAAGCGGAGAGCTGCTGAGATACGGTACGTTTCCCCTCTGTGTACACCAGAAGAAGCTTTGGTGTATGAGGACATAAGATGAGATACGATGATTTGGCTTATTAGTGATTTTAAAAGAGGAAGAGGGATCCTCTTCCATTAAACATGGTAAATACACAGACATCAAACATGAACGTCATGAGCAGACTGACACCAGCATGTTCAGCCACGCCAGCATTAGAGCTCTGGGTACAACATTGTTAGCTGGTTCATCACTTCTGTCCAAGTTGAAATATCACAACAGATATTAGGTGGAGTGTCCGAAGATCTTACAAAGACCTTCATGAAAGGATGAAGCAAAAGGGTTTTGGTGTTCCCTTGACTTCATGCTGCCATGAGACGTCTCAAGAACTGCTTTATGGACTGTCGTCACCTTTGCTACAGACGTGTGTTATGTTCGGAGGATGAATCCATTTGATTGATTTCAGTTGTTAGATTAAAAAAAAGTTAAAGAAAAAATCATGCACAGTAAAAATTCACAGAGAAAAATTCACATGTGCAGCCTATACTGATGGAGACACACTGCAGACATCGACACATAATGTAACACTGAGGTCATGAAGTGACCCCAAGTGTTGAAACAATACAGACTATAGCACTGACGTCTGGCCTTCATCTAAATGTCAAAAACCAGTGAATCCATTGACCATCAGCCTCACTGTACTTTGTAATTAACAAGGTTAATGGGCTAAAATGAAAAGGTGAACATGGTACAATTTATCCTCTTCTTTTCAGATTATGTATACTCATCTGACAAAATCTGCCTCAGTGTCTGATTTCCTCTCATTTTTGTGTGCAGGTTCCCAGCATTGATTAGAAATGAGTCGACAGACAGATGTTGAAACCAAGAGAAGTATGTTTGAGCACAGCAACCAATGGAAAGTAACATCTTTTCAGAACTTACATCTACTTTAAATATAAGCTGTTTCCCTTCTGCTGACAGCATTTATGTTTCTGCCACATCTCTGATAAATTCTGAAAAATTACTGTCTGTAGAAGAAAGAAGCTAAGGTCTGCTCAAAGAGTCGATAAGCGTGTTGCTAGGCACTGTTCTGGATCTGTACCAGCAGAGGCGGTTCAGGCATCTGATGATGATGCCTCCTGGGTGATTTCCTCTGAAGGTTTTCCCGGCACATCCAACCGGGAGCAGACTTCAGGGCAGACCCAGAAGTCACTGGAGGGATTACATATCTCATCTGGCCAGTGATCCCCTAGGAGGGAGTGTAAAATGATGTTGGGGAAAGGAAGTCCTGAAACTTTCAGGTTTGTCTGCTGCCACCACAACCCAGCTTTGGATCAGTGGATCCACATGGATGGGCGGACGGTCTCAGCTGGTGGGATCTTGAGGGTTATCTGCATATGTTTCTGTGTGCTGCAGATTAAAACTCGTACAGGCACGTTTCAACTAATCAGTCTGATTAGTTGAAAGCCACTGATTAGAAAAATGAGTGCTGATTATTCTCTATTTACATGGGTCCACTATGGGACGTGTTTGCTAAGTGCATGCTTGACATAATCAGCGCTGAAGAGAAATCCATACTACATTAGCAGCACATCAGTGAGCTGATCAGAAGAGTGTGGGCTCAGACGTCCTCCCCAGGGGCCGGGGTAGGCATCGCACAGTTCAAGGGACAGATACAAACATCCTTTTTCTAGTTGGACATAATAAAACTTCCCCTTTTCACATGTAAAAACTGATCTTCAGGACTTTAAATAATATGCGGGGGACTAACCTGAACCACTAACAGAGAAGAAAGTGACTGTGTTCACTCTCTTCCATCTTAACAGCTGCCAACCAGGTGCACTTAAGCCAATAACTTAACCTCATTCTGCTTCTTACTAGCTGGCTGTACTGGTCAGCTTCCTGCTAACAATGTATTTATCTGTATGGATGTGAAGCAGGGAAGCAGAAATAATGACTCTTCTCTAAAGGACAAAAATCACTACATTCAATGGGATTGAAATTACAAAAAAAACACCTGCTGGTGGGTTTGGCAGGCATTTTATCTTTTACAAATCATCAAAATGACACCATTTATCAGCCAGAAACTGTAAATCATTAGATTTCTAACTTTCCAACTGCCCTTGAACATATCATGTGTGACATGCAGTTCCATCCAAAAACTAGTCAGGCATTAAAACTGCCAGATTTAATTGAGATCACTTTGTTCTCCAAAACACAAACACTATCCTGAAGAGCAGGTTGTCAGCAAGTTGTTGGAAGATACACACAGCTCAGTGGAATATTTTGTAGAGCTGATTCGTAGAGTCGTGTGGAAAAGTTTGTAGAGGTTGTAAAAATGGAAATACATGCATATCTACAGCAAACTGAACATATTCACATTGATCTGTTTGGATGTGTGATGTTAACACACATAAACACATACTGTGTGTAAAAATGTTCTTTCTACTCAAACTTAACTTGGACGTGATGCTTGAATTTGAGAGTCTGGTTAAGTCAAATCCTTTGGCCCTTCCCTAATGAGACATAAACTCTGTTAGGAGTCTATTATGTATGTAGCAACCCCCAACCCTCAGACTGCTGGCTCTACACTGCTGTCATCCTACAGTGAGTAGTGGTCACTCAGTCAGTGTCCCTGTGTCCTCTAACCACAAGACGCCACTCAGTCATTGTTTCCTTGTTGCATTTTAAATGTACTGGCAGGCAGCATTCTGGCAAAACATAAAGGTGTAGTGACACTGAAAACTGTAGTTAAACCACTTGTACAAGTTAAGTTTGAGCAGAAGGAACATTTTAGGTGTAGTGACCAATGAAAACTGGAGTTAAACCACTTGAGGGCAGCCGCCATAATATTTCAGCTTATTTTATATACATAGATAACTAGACTCAACCCCTGTACACAATTAGCCCTTGTTTTTAGGTCGTTCATAGCAATTTGTGAACCCTAGAATAATTGGCTCTGCAGGAAGGTTGGTGGTGAGGAGGGAACAGTCGGATGACTGTGGGCAAAACGCTGAAAGTTTGTGTTCTGCTTCTTCAGCAGGGGTTTGTTAAATTGCTCGTACCGTCTCCATTACTGGTGGGTTTTGTTGTATGCACGGTTAACGATGGTCAGTAAAATACAACCTCCTCTCTGCTCGGCTCCACACTGTGTGTGTGTGTGTGTGTGTGTGTGTGTGTGTGTGTAGCTCAGCCCTGCTGTTGTGTAAACAGGGACCGACAAAGACAGCAGAGGAGACCGAGGCAAACACCACCGCCCAGAGGCAGCGTTTAGGTCCCATTATGGCTCTAAGTGAGCTCCATAGTATTTAACTAAACCTTTAACAGCATCCATATTCTGTAGAAAACTAAAATATGATGAGCTGCTCACTGCAAGTGTTTAGCCATGTTTGATGCCGCTTCGACCATGGGTCAGAGGATAAAAATTCAGGGACAGTTAGGCTGAACTGCAGGTTGTGTTTACACAGAGCACAGAGGACACAAAATGGCAACACATTAGAGAGTTTAACTGAAAAATAAAACAGACTTGAGCAGCACAATGAAGCATGGCTCAAAAGCAGGACACAAAGGAGCCAGTGGTGAGCAAAATGTTGGCTGGTATATTCAGCATGGTGAAATATTGTTCTAAAGTTGTGCAGAGCAGTGTGAAGACACCTATTTTATAGAGGTTGTAATAATGTGTCCAGTAAAATACTCCAGTATGCATCGGCTCCATTGTTTCCACTGTTGGTAACATCTGTAGACACTCAGAACAATGCTGGACATGTCGATTCCAGCTGTTGTTTTAGTTTTCTAGAACAAAGAATCAAAGACATTTCTTTTTAAGCCATGAGAACTTTGTGATACTGTGCAGAAGACATTTTTAAGTCCTCTTCTAGCCGTGGTTGTTCTGTTTCCATAGAGGTACTGGACTTTATGTGGTAGGGACAAAAGAGTGAGAAAAAAATGTGACAAAAAGGAGCAAAAAGTACCCAGAAACTGCTTTGAGTTCAAAGGTTTAAGAAAATGACCAACCACCAGACTGTTTATACAAACAACTAATAAAGTAGGACGTCTTATCAGAGCAGCTTACAGTGTTTCTTGTCAGCAACTGATGGTTGGAACTCAGCCAGCAATGCAATTAGGTAGCTGAGAACCTGCAGAATAAATTCATGCTCCTATTTGTTCACTTTAAATTTCCTAAAGATGCACTGTAGCATCATTTCTCACCTGCAAACGTGGTTATCGTTTTACTCCACCTGATGAATGATGCTGGACACATTCTCATCCCCGTGTGTCTACTGAGCATCAGCTGCCAGAACAACATCCCATTTGTTCTTCTGTGCAATTTCTGAGCCTCTCTGGTTCCACTCCACACTCAGGTTAACCACTGTGCTTTGGCTGCATTGTCCTTTTGCATTTGCACAGTATGTTATGACGCTGCAGTAAAGCTGGCACAGTGCCGGGTCTGCCACAGTAGATTGGCATGTCAGTCACACACTTTGAGTGGCATGTCAATTTAAAGCAATATGCTATAGGCTGGATGCAAATGAGCTAACTTGCTGTTCCCGAGGGTCATATTTTCAAATGTCTAAACATCACAGTGGAGTTGGTGCAATGATGTAAATGTCAATTTGTGAAAAACAACAAAGGCTGTAGTGATCTTCATATTTTTCACAAAGTCAGTCATAAAACTAAATATTTCAAAGTAAACTCATTTTAAAGACCTCTGTTGAATAAAATGAATATTGTGCTTGTAAATACTCCACTTATGACCACACTGACTGCCAGGTTCTCTATAAGTTGGTATTAATAGTAACAACACATCAGAAGACCACCTGAATCAGACCCACAACATTTTCATCTTTCCAGATGGTCTCTATCAGATGTGAATGTCATTATGGAGCAGAAGCCAGGACGAGTCTGACACAGTAGAGGGGACAGAGTCTGTCAGGTGAGGCCTGGCAGCTGTGATGGGGCCTGGATTAGACTTAAATCTCTGAATCACAAGTATCAGGAAACCAAACTGAAATACTTAACTGGCTGATTTGTAGTGGAAAGTGGTGAAACTAAAGAACTGGGGAAAAGTTTTACACACTAAAAGGAAAGCAACAATGCTTCCATTGTTTCACTGACTTCAAACAGAGTGCAGTAAAGACACTAAAGTTTAAATAAATCAAAAATAAACCTAAATCCAATCAATTGCCTTTGAAACGACGTCAGTTCTCCTCAGTTTTTCAAGGTATGTGTCAGGTAGATTGTTCAAAGCATCTTGGAGAACTTTTCCCAGTTCCCCTGAGGATTCGGTCTGTCTCAGTGTCTTCTGTCCCTTATGTAATCCCAGACTGACTCCATGATGTTGAGATCAGGGCTCTGTAGGGGCCAGATCATCCACTGCAGGACTCCTTGTTCCTCCTGTGGCTGAAAATAGGTCTTTATGACTCTGGCTATATGTTGGGGCTAACAGTGCACAATGAAACCAATCAGACACCTCGCTGATGGTAGTGCCTGATGGATGGTAATCTGACCAAAAGTGAATAAAAACCTTTAGGGCTGTACTGTATGTCCTATTTAGTGCTATTTGTTTAGTGGAAAAGATTTTAAAACTTTAAAGATTTGATAACAAGTAGAGTGTTTCAGTTACATCCCAACTCCAAAGACTTGTCTGTCCTCTGCCTTAAAAGACTAGCAGGCACCACTAATACACCATATCTGCACTTCATCTAACTGCCTCATGTTGACGCTGGTTACACAACTCGGATGCACTTCATTACCTCCCTGGTCATTTTTGGAGTCCTTTACCCAAACACAGCCTTAGGCGCTTTGTGACTTGCACTAGACCAGTGGCTATATACTGGCAGCCTCAGTGAGTCCTCCAATTAGAGAAAGTCAGACAAAAGCAGTTGTGACAGAGGTCAGGTAAGCTTGAAGACAGTCAGGACCCAAGCTGAGCTGCCTTACTTAGCTGTCCCTGGATGATTTAGACAGAGGGGTTCTGTGCTTACCAGTTAGCTGTGGGCTCTGTGTTGTTACTGACTGTTGACGCACCCCCTCCAGTGTATAACAAGGCTCTCCGCTGCATGGAACACTGGGAAAAGCACTGCAGTCCAACCTCAAACAGCCATTATCTCATGAATCACCACTCGTTTACATCAAAACAGCAGGCTCATGTGGGGTTTTGTGGGGGGATTACAGTGTGTTTACTTAGAAAGACCTCCAAGGATTTGACGCTTCCATCTGGGATAGAAAGTTTGGCTCATGCTCTTCAAAACAAAGCAACAGAATGCAGAGACGGGTTCAACTGTTGCAGCACATTGACCTGTTCCAAATTATCAGGAGCTCATGATTGATTTCCAGTAATTGGCTGTTTTCGGATGAAGCTGTGAAGAAACAAGTCTTTAAAGTGCAGGCCTCAAGTGGGCACTTAGACTAAAGGTTACACTAAGAGAGTTCCTCTGTTTTATGCACTGCAGGTTCTCCAACCTTTAAAAGGCCACCAGTCAACCACAACATTAAAACCACCTGTCTAATACTGTGTAGGTTCCCCTCACGCCACCAAAACAACCCAGACCCATCGGGCCGTGGACCTCTGGGTGTTTCCTGTGGTGTCTGGCACCAGGCAGGTGATCCTTTGTCCCCGTGCATCTTGTGGATTCTTTCTGAATGAGATCTGGGAGATTCACCAGCTGATCGATATTTGTGGTTCAGCGTCAAAAACAAAGCAACTTAAGTAGATGAAATTCACAACAAATAGTCAAGTTCCCCAGAGGACACTTTTAAATGACAGTAGTGATCTTAACTTTGGATCTATTCTGTATCTTGTTCTGTACTGAAATGTTAACTATCCTCATTCATGGGATAGTTCCATGTCAGGTATAATCAAGGGTTAATAGAACCGAACTGCAACATTACTCCTTTAATGAGCTGCTGTAAACGGTCAAACAAAGGCAAGCTGACAAAAATAGTAATCTTTAAGGGATTCTAACAGAATGTGTGGATTGACTAGAGGGTGTCATGAAGCTCTGGAGCTTTTCATTGCTTTTCTCCTTGTTCCTTTGGATTGGGAAAGAGCGACACACACCAGCTGGAATAAAAAGAAAGAAACACCTCACAGGATTTGTGCTGTACTCAAGTTCTCATGGTTTTACAGTCATTTTTAAAAAACAGACTAAATGCGTTTTTTCCACCAAAGCATGGATTTACAAGGAAACTGTGTAGAAGACATGAAAAATGGTGAAAGACTAATGGAAGTGGCTGGATATAGGAGCATCCATGCTCCTGCTGAGCCTGACTTGGAATAGAGCTATCCATCAACACAGGCAGCATCAGTAGCATTGGGAGAGGCAGAATATATCGGCCCAACATGTCTCATTTCAAATCATTTCCCCTGTCCTCTTGCATTCGTCACTCTAATACCTGCCAACCTATCCACTGCTGGAAATAAGCCTTACTCATATCAACACGAGCAATTTCAATCAGAGCATAAATCACAGCAGGAGTTCAATTTGTTCTCAGGACAGAAACCAACTTCATTCTTCACTGCTGACAGGCTGATGTGAAGTAACAGCAGCCAGGCCCCTCAATGCTTCTACAACTAATTTGATGATTACTAGATGGCTTCATTATGGAGTGTTTTTTGCCTCTTTTCTGAAGTTTAACTCTTTCTAAATTAAGACAGCACACTAATAGTAGAAGCTGACTGGGATTTTCATACAGCAGCCAAACGCTGTTGGCAGCAGGCGGAGGATTGTTGAGCAGAGATCAGTAGACAATGCGGGGAGCAAACCCTGAGACTGCTGACAGAACGCTGTCGCCAAAGTAGGCCATGCAGTCAATTCTCAAACTCCCACAAAAACACGGTATCGACCGTGAACAAAACCCTTTGAGATCAAAGAGAACAGGCCCGCCGGCTTTATGCAGCATCCCGTATTAGAAAGCACAAATGCGGCGATTTCAGCGCCTTCCAGAGAAATGACAACATACACGCCTCAGTTGTAGCTTTACATCAGTGACACTGCAGGGATACAGAAACAGGACAGCCCTTCCAATGTATGGATTATACACAGGTATGCTTGTGTTTGTCTATCCTGCCATGAAATCTGCAGTAATTAATTTTTTAAAAAGGTCTTTCGAGGAAACGCTGCACCGTAAGAAACAAATGTAAAGCATGAATATGTTATGATTCTGTTAGAGATTCAAGCCCAGCGTCTCCCCGCTAAGCCGGAGAACGTTTCACTCCACTGATTTTCTTTTGACAGCTCCTAATATCATAACTCATTCCCAGTCCCCAGAGCTTAGAAAGCTTTTGTTCTTCTTTCTATCAGTGGATTTCAAGATGATTTCTCATGAAAGCTGGACTGATGAAAACTGCATGTGAGTGCTGCAATGAGAGTGGATACTGCTTTCTTCTCACCACTGCAGCCAGTGACAGAAACAATCAATCACAAACTTCCAAAATAACTCCATCAAAACTCATAAAACACGACAACAATTATGATTTTCTCATTTATTGCTTTCTGAGAGGCGGGTATACATGTGCTTAACTCTTCTATTTCTAATAAAAACATGGTTTTCTCTTTGCCAATGATGCTATTTTGTGTACATATTTGTACACTTCTTGATCTCCATCTGTCAGGCCCCATCATGACCCAGTTTCTGACAAAGTAATCACATTACTTCACTGCTATAACAAATTCCACAGCAAAAGTAATTAGTCAGCAGAAACTCCATGGACGTAAACCAATGTCTGTGTGGTGATTGCACTACGATGGCTACACATGCTCAGCAGTAGTGTGTGTGTGTGTGTGTGGAAGACGTAGGTAGAACTTAGTGCACATGAAAACATTCAAGAGTACTCTAGCAGACTGGAAAAGTCCAGAGTAATCCATAAAGGAGTATAATCAAGGCTTATTTTATCTATTTATGCATTTCAAGGGTTCATGATAAAATGCATTCCTTTGATTGATTTATTACTTTTGGTTGCAAATTTGGTATCAAGAACCATTAAATTTTACTGGCTTGGAACCAACTACCAAGTTTCCTGTACTGTGACATTCCTCCCCACACCTACCACCAACCTACAGTTTTGGAATGTCTGGCTTAACTCCTGTGGGCTCACAGTACTCCAAAGTCCCGTCTTCACTATTTTCCACCAGGAAAGTTCTGGTTCTAGAGTCAGCTCTCTTCTGAAACTGTGGAACTAGTAGCTCAACATCCCTGATCTGCAGCTGCTGGCCTCACCACCTCCCATCCCCACTCCAACCTCTCTTGCTATCCCTCCCTCCCTCCTCTTCCCCACTCCCAACCCAACCGGTTGAGGCAGATGGCCGCCCTCCCTGAGTCTGGTTCTGTCCGAGGTTTTTTTTTCCCCCTTCCCTACCATAGGGGGTTTTTGGTTCCTTCCCACTGTCGCTGACTGCTTGCTCATAGGGAATCCAAAAGCAACTTTGGTTTGTTGGGTTTTCTGTTTTCTGTTTCCTGTTCTTTCTTACAATGTTTAGCGCTATGTGATGACTTATGTTGTAAATATGCGCTATATAACTAAAACTGAACTGAACTATTTCCATCACTCTATTATGCAATGGTTGCATCACTGTAACAGACAGCGAATTACAAAATTATGGAACAGGGAAAACCAAGTAAGATAGTGTACGTCATTATGTTTAAAACTAAAGTAATAAATGCATAAGGCTTTGTGGTACCCAACAGGAATTCTTTGGGTTTCCAATCTCTTTTTGTTGGGTGGCAGTTTTCACAATGGAAGAGGCGCTTAATAAACCTGCTCATTGTTTTCTTCAACATTCATGTGGTTCTGACTGTGAATTAGTCCCCAAGGGTTGGACTGTCAGGGCAAAATTCTACCATAACACCCTGAGGAACATTCAACACAAAAGAACCTCAACTGTGGGGCAGTGACACCTCGGTGCTCCAGTGCAGTGGTTTTACTGTAGAGATCACACACACGTTTTTTTGGCCATAACACAGTCGTTGCTCTTTACCTGCCCTGCTTGCAAGATTCGGCTCAGTTCAGGTTGAAGATTCACCATTTTGACACAGGTTAGGTTTCAGTGCTCATAGCAGTTGACACGCTAAAATATCAGGGCAACAGCTGGTGTGATCGCTAAAACATTGATGCCAACAAAATGTCCCTGTAACAGACCACAACTTGTTGAGATCACTGGTCTGGGGTAGCACATCAGAAAACAGGGTACTGAGCTGTTTGTTCCATTGCTTGATAAAGTAATGTTTAGTATGTATTATGTAACTGTGATCTTCATTACAGTTCAAATGTAAAAATATAGAATTGCTCTAAAAGTTATGGACATTTTGATTCTGATTTTCTCCCTAAATTTTCCTGCTGCACGACATTCTTTCTGTTTCTGCACTGCACCACGACAGCCACAGCACACAACGTTACCATGGCACACAACAAAAACTATTTTACCACACCACCAAAGGCGAGATACACAATGTTAAAAATCCAGCTCGTTGTTTTAATTTGTGCCTGGTAGGGCTGGAAGCACATGTGGTGAGGAAAGGGGGGGGAGGGGTGTCATATTGAAATTAAAATCCTGCCTGGGATTATGAGCTGAGTCATGCCCAAACTGTGAAAGAATTCAATCTAAGCGCCAGTTGAATCTGCATCTCACGCTCTTTTGATTTGACGCGCTTCATGGGCTAATCGCCTCCCTGTCAGAAAGATTCCAGGCTGTTCCGAACTCGTTTAATCATCTTTCAAGAGCCGAAAGGATTGTTTCACCTACCTCCCTCTCTCTCCCTCTCTGTGTTTTTTAAAGGGCGGGCTAACAACTGATCTCTCAGGACTATTTCTATTAATAACCCCTCCTTTGCTCCACTGTTTCCCAGTGAGACAGGCTCATAATTAAACTGTGTAAACGCCGCTGCATTAGTGTGAACTAAATAAAAAAGGCTCAGCATCTCAGCTGTGCTGTTTTTGCTTACACTGGAAGCTTTGGGACGCTCTAGTCTGCGGCAGCATGTTTAGAAGCATTTTTATTACCTTCTGCTTGTGTGTTATTATCACTCAGCAGGGACACAGTTTATCTTTTCTCCATTTTAATCTATGAGAAAGCCGAACAATGAGGCACGTTTCCTGTTGATTCTGTTCTCTACTGATCACACTCAAGGCTCAGTGGAACAGCACCTTCAGCCTCTTCGATTATCAGCAGGCACCATGATGATTCACTCATTTCACTACTGTACATTATTTTCTGTCGGCACTAGAAATGGCTAATATTTCCATCCCATTAACTCCAGAGCCTGTGAAAATGACAAGAGACGACGGATGGGTGCAGTGTGGACATCACTCTTCCAGACGCAGACAAGAGCATCTATAAACTCTCCGACCGACCTGCTCCAACTAGAAGTAGACCTCACTACTGGGCTAATGATGAATGGGAAGTAATTAAGAAGGGATCATGGAAATTAGTTTCTTTCTTTACCTGACAAACACGTTAAAGCCATGACAGACTGCAGCTGGGACCAAGCAGGGCTGCACATAAACCACTAGTATGTATGTATGCTGGCTGAGAGAAGTGTAAAGTGAATTTAGGGGTTTGTCTTTAGGTTAAAATAGATCTTTCTATTTCTTTGTGTGACTGTTTAGTGATACAATCTGAACCAGAATGAAACTACTAGTACATGCACTGAGCTACTGTGCTTCACTAATCCTCTCCCTCGAAAATCAATATTTGTAAAGGTCAAACAGACCGGGCATGGAAAATGCAGATTAGCTCGTCAATAGCTAACAAACTCCTCTGTACACCCACATGCTACAGCTTGGTGAGGAGTCTATGTGAGCAGAGGGAGGTGTGAGCACTCAGGGTTTCTAAAATGTTTGCTTGAAGGCATTGTAAGTTTGCCTGATTGGAGTCTTTACTCAGTTTAGAATCAAACATGGCTGCCTTCATTTACTATGTATAATATTATAGTGGCTGTATCAGCAGTACAACAACAACTTCAAGGTAAATCAGCACAGTTGTTACTAATGACATTAACAAAGCCTTGATACATGTTCTAGCATGCCCCAGACCAATATCCATAAACCAGTGTTCAGTGGCTCCATATCTGTTGGGTTAAACTTCTAAAGAAGTTTCTCTCAGGTAACAGTGGTTAAGGATCTAGCGACTTACACTATACTACCAAAAGTAATGGGACGTCTGCCTTTACGCACACATGAACTTTGACATCCCATTCTTAATCCGTAGGGTTTAATATGGAGTTGGCCCACCCTTTGCAGCTATAACAGCCTCAACTCTTCTGGGAAGGCTTTCTACAAGGTTTAGGAGTGTGTTGATGGAAATCTTTGATCATTCTTCCAGAAGCGGATTCGTGAGGACAGACACTGATGTTGGATGAGACGGCCTGGCTCTCAGTCTCCACTATAATTCATTCCAAAGGTGTTCTGTTGGGTTGAGGTCAGGACTCTGTGCAGGCCAGTCAGGTTCTTCCACACCAAACTGGTTCATCCATGTCTTTGTTGACCTTGCTTTGTGCACTGTTGCACGGTCATGTTGGAACAGGAAGGGGCCATCCCCAAACTGGAGGGGTGTCCCAATATTTTTGGCAATATCCTCCTGACTACCAGTAGTTCATATTTGTCCTCTGTGGAGGACATTTGTAAACCTGAATATCTCCCACCCATTACATACTACTGAATTAACTCCTTTTGCCCTCTAAAGAGGACATTTAGGGCTTTTCAATGATGCCAAATGTGAAGGGGTGGGGCTTTGGTACCATTTTCTTTGTCATTAGGAAAATGGTGTCCATCGGTGTGAGCACATTTTATGGGAAGAGAAAAAGTAAGTGCATTATACTTTTTATAGAGCAAATTTTGACCTGAAATGTTGTTGGCATGTTTTATATAAGTCTCTTAACAACACATTAAAACAATGTCTGAATTATTTTAACTGTATTTTAGCATAGCATTTAAGCTTTTAAAAAATGTCCTCCGTAGTGGACATTTGTAGTTATTTCCTCCATTTTGTTCTGTGTTTTTTCAAATTACTGAATGGCCCTGTGCACAAATCAGCGTGAAGTGCTTGTGTCTGGAGCAACACTAAATACCACTCCTGAAGAGCTGAAGACATTCTTTGGGAATTGCATTTACATGGCCTGTCTAGGATATCCAAACATTCAAATGTATTGGGCCTCAAATACCAGAGTTCAAATTGTGGCAGAATCCATGACCAGAAATCGGTTTTACAAGCTAAGAAATTCCATTAAAATCATCAATGACCTTGATGTTTCAGATGATGAAAAAAGAAGTGATCTCTTGTGGAGAATCAGGCCCCTCTTGACCAAAGTAAGGCAAGGATGTCTGAGTCTGCCTCGAACAGGAAAATTGTGCATTGACGAGCAAATGGTTCCCTTTACTGGTCGCTGCCCAGTACGCCAGTATGTACCGGGCAAACCATACCCAACTGGATTGAAGGTGTTTGTCTTGGCCGCACCAACTGGTCTGGTCTTAGACTTTGTGGTTTACCAAGGCAAGACTACCTTCAGAGTTACAGGAGGAAAGGGCATTGGAGAACAAGCTGTTCTTCATTTGGCCGAGTCTGTTCCCCAAGGAACCCACCTGTTCTTTGATAGGTTCTTTACAACGGTCAACCTTCTTGACACCCTGATGACAAAAGGGCTGACAGGGACTGGAACCCTCATGAGTAACAGGGTTCCAAAAGAGTGCAAGATCATAGGTGATAAGTCCTTCAAAAAGAAAGGAAGAGGGGCATCAGAAATGGTAGTCAGACGAAGCCCTCCTGAACTTGCTGTCATAAAGTGGTTGGACAACAAGCCAGTTGTCATGGCATCCTCACATAACTGGTCAAAAGTCTTGACCCCAGCAGAAGAACACCAGCGATTGAAATAAAGAACCAACTCTCGAGCAAATTCTACATGTGTCTGTTTATCAGTCTTTCGCCAGCCTCTAAAACGCTGACGATAAGCCTCGGGAACTAGTTCATATGCCTTCAAGATAGTTGACTTAACTGTACCATAATCCTTACAGTCATCAGATGACAAAGCAGAGTAAGCTTCCTGTGCTTTCCCTGTAAGGACACACTGCAACATTAGTGTTCGATCCTCACTAGGCCAGCCTCTGGAGTCAGCAACTCGTTCAAACAAACAAAAAAAAGTTTCTACATCTTGTTCATTAAACTGAGGCATTAACCTCAAGTTACTGGCAATGTCAAAAGTGGAAGTAATGCTCTCTTCATTTAAAGAGCGAGCAGATAACTTACCATCTTTAATTAGAGCCAGTTTTTGTAGTTCCACATCCAGTTTTAGTTGCTCCTGTTTATATTTTATTCTTTCCAACTCTTTTTCATGTTCCAATTTCAAAAGGAGCAACTCTTTTTGCTGCTCAAACGTTAGGCCAGCTTTTTTAGTACCTATAGCCTGGTCCTCAGTATCCAACAATACACCAGATTCACACAAATTAGCTCTGATTATACCTTTTAGGGTTTCCTTTGTCCTCCTTTGATCAACTTCTACAGAAAAATGTTGTGCAACGATTATGAGCTGTTCTTTAGAGCATTGGTCTAACAGCTCATCAGAAGGAGAAGCAATGAAATCTTTGGCTAAATTAGCCATTATACCAGCAAATTCAAAAACCCAACCAACATATGGAGATTAATGTAAGTAAACTAATTAATCTGGTGTCCCGCCTTTCCAGCACAAACCACCCCTGAAGCAGAAAACTCCTCCTATTTAACCACACCAAGTTCCATCTAACCGGGTGAAACAGACTCCAACAAATCCTCACTTTCCTCAAACAAAGACACAAACGAGAGGCGGTCAAAAACACATATTAGAATTATTTACACACAGATTAACCGTTGCCCGTTGACAGTCCCTTCTAACTGCCTGACAGAATCTAGCTAATCTCCCCACTAGTCTTCAGGTGTCTACTTGTGCGGGTATTTAAGCACACAGAGTTACCGCATGCTCGGTGAAGCAACCGGTTAACGGCGACTCCCCCTGCAGCATCGGACGTGCACCCGAGACAAGTTGCTCTTTCCACGTTCAACACCGCACTACCCGATCCCCAGCGAAATCCAAAAGTGGAAAAACGCTCTTTGCCTACAGAGACATGTCAGCAGCAACTTCCCCATGTGTGTGTTTTGACATAAACAGAATAGTACGTGCACTCATTCACAAACTGACAGCAACTTACTACGCCGCATGTGACGTCACTACTCCCTAATCGATTCATAAAAACGCAGGGTTTCCCCACACGAGGCTAAACAAAGCAAATGGCAAGTGCAGCACCAGTACCTTACCCAGATGAACAGAATCGCGTTGGACGAGCCCCCATTTGTCACGACCTAGCTCACAGGAAGGACAAAAATGTTTAAGTACACACATAGCCAGCGAAACATCAATTTATTAAAGAAAGTTACTTGTCATAAACCACCAGAGAACCAACCCAAACCGAACCCCAGACCAAATCTGGAGCTGCTCAAAAGAGAGCCCGAAGGAGGAGTCTGGCACCAGTATATATAGGTGAGCAGACAAAGCCCCACCTCAGGTGCCAGGTATCCTCTTAATTAAACAATCAGCCCAATCACCAAGTGGGAAACCGGCACTGCTGTGGCCGTCACATCCAAGAAAGACAAAATGTTTGTTCAGGTGTCAAGGCCACTGGCAATTGCTGAATACAACACCAATATGGGTGGCGTGGACTTGGTTGACCGAATGTTGAGTTTCTACAGGATGGCTTCTCGCACTCGGAAATGGACAGTGCGTGCAGTTTTCCACTTTTTTGATCTGGCAATCACCAACTCATGGCTTCAGTATAGGAGTGACTGCCAGTTTCTGGGGAAGAAACCACTGAAGTTCCTTGACTTCAAACTGCTCCTTGGTGAAGAATTGATTACTCGGGCCCAAGCAGGAATCACAAGTGACAGCGAAGATGACTACATTCCCCCACGTCAAAAGTGGAAACCACAACCAAATGCATCTCTGAGACACTACGGCGCCATCCATCTTCCAGAGATGGTTGACGAAACACATGCATCAAGGTGTCGCAGATCCGGCTGTAAGAGCAAAACATATGTGATGTGCAGGAAGTGCAAGGTATTCCTTTGTGTTTCCAAGAAGGGGAATTGCTTTTTGAAGTATCACACCAAATAAGCACAACAAAGCAAAACAAAAGTGATGATGGATAGTTAAGTGGATGTTAAACTCATTCTAATGTTGATGTTTTGGTGTTTTCTTTGGTGCCAACTGATTGCCATCGAGGTTCAGTTTCACA
Organism: Dascyllus trimaculatus; assembly: GCA_024666655.1. Lineage (NCBI taxonomy): Eukaryota > Metazoa > Chordata > Actinopteri > Pomacentridae > Dascyllus > Dascyllus trimaculatus. The sequence goes on along the minus strand of JAMOIN010000492.1, from coordinate 78,741 downwards.
TGTATGGCGTTCCGATGTCCACTGTAGTGCACACATGATATCTTAAAAATAATTTTTTTTTTTCAAAAAAAATGTTTGCAGTATTCTTATTACCTTACAAAGATTGGGGAATTTTTAAAAAAATGTGATTGGACAATATTTTTTTTCCTGGTAGTCAGGAGGATATAGTGTATCTTGGCTTAAAAAAAAAAATAAAAGCCCTTAGTTGGCTCATAAAAAGTGAACATTGCATTGTGGTACAGTACTCTATCAAAATAAGACTTCTGAATTTGTGACAAAAGACTTACCAGGGGCTCCGAGCAATGTGTTGTCCAGTAGAAACTTTTATTATACTTTGATTTCTATATGTATATTTTCTCATAAATGTATTTTATTTTATTTTTATTTTATCCTTATATTATTTTACAAACACGTTTTGACACAAAGCATAAGTTATTTGGTTGATTTGAGTGTCTGTCAAGTTAATTTTCATTCTATTGGACAGTTCGAAGAAATGCTTTATTGCTATTGGTGGAGGGAAGTTAGTTCCCACCCCTTCAGATAGCAAGTGCAGTCCTCTGGAAAGAGCAAAAGATGAGCACACACAAAAAGAGTGAACTAAAAAGAGATTTATTTAACAAAAGTGGAGAGCAGAGAAGTCCTCTCGGCATTCCTGGATATGTTTAGGAATGACCGAAGTGACCAGCGACTGATGAGATGTGGTCTAGTTACTTTCTGACCGTCTTGGTTAGTGAACTATCCAGCTAAGCTGATGAGCTAATGTGGCTAACTGTGCTGTTGGTGTGGCCTGGAGACGCAGTGTGCTGCAGAGTGTGTGCAGGTTTTCTTTTGTCTCAGTACAGCTACAGATATTACCTTTGCTGTCATCATACATTGCTAGTTTTATTGTTTGTTTTAAAGGGATGTATATTTCGTTGTTTACTTGGTAAAATAGAGAGTCTAAAATACGAGGAGTAGCTCTGTTGTTTTGCCCTCAGTTAAGTGATCTAGTGCTGTGGTGCTGTTGTTTGAACTGTAGAATTAGGTTTGGTTAAAAATACTAATGATAATGTTAATTCCTTGGTAGAAACAGATAAAAAAGATGGTTTTAAAACGTTTACAGATAAAACTGTTACATTAACTATAAAAAGTGAAGGTTTTTGAAGAGGTTTTGTATTGGAAATGTATTTTAGTTCATGACGTAGAAACAAAGAAATGGATTTCATGGTTAAAACTCATAATCATAATTCATGGTTAAAAAAGAGCTAGAAATCATCATTTTATGGGTTACAGGTTCAAATAGTCATTCATAAATGAGGTTAAATGGGTTTAAATATTCCATTTGAGGTGATGCAGTGATTTAAAGTGACAATTAAGTCATAAGATAAGTGAATGAATGTGATTGTTACTGTGTTGTAACCTCAGTAGTATACAGGAATATAATGTGAAATGGATTTAAGTTAAAATATGGCCATGTGAAAAGTAACACTACGACTGTTACAATAAGGTTTTATTGTTGTGCAGGCTAGGTTTTTATTTGATGCTTCATGAAACTTGGATTTGGATCCTGGATTCCTCCTTGACCAAGGAGGCGGCGAGCCGTCCCAGAACCTGATCTTTACGTTCCCCAAAGGAGGAACCACCCAGTTCTTCATCTTCCTTTGTGAGACCCTGCTGTGTGGTAGGACTGATAAAGCCCATACACTGCTGCAGACTATTACTGGGTGCACACACAACCTTGAAACCCACAACCAATCTAACACCTACGACCAACCTACTGCTGACTAAATTTTGACTAGAAAACTGTTCTACAATGAGGAATAACAACTACAGAGACAGACTAATAGACATTTGACTATCTGAGGCGCCATGGGAATTAAAGGAACACTTTTTATTTTTGATGAACTTACAGAGAATGAGAAAGAAAACATTGAACTCCCTGTTCCGGGTTTGTATTTTCGCTGTCAATAGAGATGCTGGCTGTTAAGTTGTATATTGCTGTGTTGTTGTTGTAATATGTTTAATACATTCTATGTGTATCTCATCTATGGACTCCAGCTAATCTTGCGACTTCACACACACAATAGCACCTACCTCTATCGAACCTAGACAGTGGTCCACTAGTCCATTCATTTAAAATGAAGTCCATACCCATTAACAGTAGCAGCTCTATTGTAACCTGGATTTATTTATTCATTTACAAAATGCACAGGTACCAAATCCTGGTTTATTATAGAAGAATATTACATTCAGCAGGAGATGTCCCCACAGCAAAAGGAGACACAACCACAACTGGAGCACCAGCAATAAATGTGACACACAAAACAACCATCACTGCTTACTGTAGCCGCAGCCCAGTTTCCATAAGAAGTCAGAATTCATCTGATTTGTGGGTCCTGAGCAAACAGCAAAAATACCAGCTGTTGCCTGCTACCGCAGAATCTCAGTCAGTGGATGATGATGAAGATGATGCACCTGTGGCACAAACCGTCAGTGAATCACCTCAGAGTAAAGACTCAGACAGCTGCACCTCTGGTGCACCTGAGACAAACAGATCACACAGGAGAGCTATTGCCTCCATGGATTTGTGGGCGTTGCGTAAATATTGCAGGTATGAACTGCTTGCCCACCAAAAAATCTTAGATTCAGAGGATGATGAAGATGGTGTCTCCAAGGCAAAGTCTACCATTGAAACATCTCAGAGCAGAGACCCAAGCAGTTGCACCCCAGGAACACCAGAGACAAGTGGAGCAAAGACAAGAGCTTGTGCTTCCATGGGTTTGTGGACATTGTAGGTATCAACTCCTTGTCCACTGTTGCAGAATCTCTGATTCAATGGAAGACAATGGAATGACAGTGGAAACAAAGGAAGATGGACCCACACCCAAAGGAGACAAAGGGACATCTGAAAGAGGAAACCTGGGCAGCTGTACCTCTGGAGCACTAGAGATGAGCAGGTTGGTAAGGGAAGTGACCGCCACTGTCCTCAACACAGAAACCCTGACTCTGTGCCCAGCAGGAATTCCTCTGACATGTGGGCACATCACAGACATGAAATTCCTGCCCAGTATCGCAGAATGCTGGATTCAGTGCTCAGATCACTCTCAAGGAGATGGGATCAACACTGCAAGACCAGAAGACCAGGCCACCTGTAACACTAGTCAACAGGTCACATGCAGGAGAATAATCACCAGCCATCAAAGAAACTGGGGTTCTGCTGATAACAATTCATTCCGTGCAAGAGCACTGCAGAGGTATGTCAGTTACCAAAGGTTCATCAATTTAAGGCTCACTTTGTATTGTATTTCACAACCAACACTGGGGACGTCGCCTGAAACAGCAAAGTTCCAGTGGAGATTTGCCCCAGCAGAGAAACAGCAGAGCACCAGCAGTGCCCCAGGCCCCCAGAGAGGAAACCAGCTGACCACAAGTGACCAACATTCAAGCCTTGAAGTCTCCGATGCACTGAGCAGTTTGATGTCAGCATGATCCAACATCAGCATTTAATATGTTCAGGTTCTTTGGTGTCAACACCACACTGGTGACACGGCGGTGTCTTTTTCTGTCACTTGGGTTTTCTCCTTTAGTCTTTGTCAACTTTTCAGACTGAAATGTAGCTTTCAATCTAAAAGTCTTTCTCTGCTCTTTGATTGGATGTTTGCCAATCAGTCACTTCTGTGATTGATATTTATTCAAAGTATTTAAATCACGGAAGTGACTGACTGAAAGAAAAACAAGTACAGAAGCAGAAGTTCATAAACAAAATAAAATATACATAAAACTGAACTGAACTGAATACATTTCAATACTGAATACATCTGATTAGTTTAGTGTTGTTTAGGCTCTGTGCTCCAGCACGTTCAATAAATTCAACAAAATAAAATAATGGAGACTACTCTAAAGTGCTTAGCCTTAGCTTACATGTGAGTAGGTTAACAGCAGTGTAGAACTGTTTGGTAGATACAGCCATCCATCATTTATAAACCTTCAAAGCTCTACGACAGAGAACATCCAAACAAACCCTGACCTGAACGTCACGCAGTCACATGACAGAGCGCGGCCAATCCGGTCAGCATAAAGCCAGTAGTGACTTGCTGTCAGCAGAAGCGAGCAGGGCACAGGTGGGAAAAGTTTTCTGCAGGTGCTGACTACCAGAGCCGTTGAGCATCTGAAATGGAGCTTTGTGTTTGTGTCGATTAACTACGGAATTTGCCAGGTTTGATGGCGAGCTAGGAGCCTAGTCTGGGCCTGAGGCCTGAAGATTGTGCCTGGGATCAGACCAGCTGAACCTCCATTGCTCTGGTCGGGCTGGTAGGAGGCTCTCTTTATGCAGCCGTCCTCTTTCTCATTTTGCCCCTTCGCAACTCATTCACGGGCCACATACTCACTCCCTCAACACACTCCCTTCCCAACAATTGGACTTTTTCCCCCTGGACACTCAAAAGTGGGGCCTGCTGAACTGTGTTGTGCCTCCCCCATTACAGGCAAACTCCAGCTCTCTTAGTGTTCATGCACAATTGGATATATTGATATATTTAACCAAATTTAAAGGTGACATTTATCATTCAAACAACTGAACTCTGGACACAAAAAGAGACAGACCAGGACTCTAACATTTACAAAGAGTTGGTGGAACAGTAAAAAAATAAGCCTGTGGATGTGACTTCAGCGTTCACTTCATGAATTAGTGTAGAATTAATGGTTAACGCATCTATGTACATCCTTTCCTAGATTTTGCTAAAGCACTTTCATCATGTATTATGAAATTTTAGTTTCTCTCAAACTTAACCTCGTCAGCCCTAGTATATTTATTCAACTGTTCATCTGAAATACATCCCATATTCAATAACAGTATCACAAATGTGAAGCCAAAATGAGCCATGGCTAAAAGACATTTGTAAAGACAATTCGTCTCCCTGTCTCATTCACCAGGCCAGAGAGACTCAGAGAATAAATAACAGCCTTTTGTCACAGAGTCAATGACACTGATGTTCCTGAATTAGGAAGAGTATTAGGCAAGGCTTAGTTCATGTTTCTGATCAAACAGCCAGAGTTTGAAAACACTTTTGAGTGAAGTCAGTGTGTTGTCTTAAAGCAGAACAGGGTCACATACCACTGAGTACATGAACTACAGCCATTTCCATTAACCTCATTACAGGTGAGAAGAGCACGTGTAACCAGTGGAGACTAAAATATCAAAGTTTTAAAGTCTTGTTTAGCATGAAAATGTAAAAACTAAAAGTGGTCAAACAAAATCAGACAGCTTTCTAGTCGGCCTTTCTTACTTGCCAGGATCTACCACTGTGGTTACCGAGGCTCCCTGTGCTCGTTAGACGGCTCGCTGACCTTCCACTATCACAAATGTCATGCTCATAAAAGAATCTATTTTAAAATCATTGCCATTTCTATTTTTTACTTTGACCATAGCTCCTCTTTGCCATTTAAATTTGCCCTTCATCCAACTTACGCTCCAATGAACTGTCTTCTGCACCACCCACCTACGTGTAGCTCAACCAATGAGACCATGCCTTTCTCCAACGCTTCTCCAATGCAGCAGACTTCACTGTTCCTCAAGCTGAAGCATCAGTCTACATGTCTGCAAGTCTCCAGGGAGAATGCATGATGCTTTCCTAAGATAAAAGGAAGAAATATGGCCCACTCTATGCACAATAGTGCACATTCACACTGAATGACACATTGAGGCCTCACAGAATGATAATCACAAACAACATGCAAGTGGAACTGGGGATGAGACAGTCATGCAGGCATCCTTGAAGGCAGATGATATCGACAGAGCCAAGCGCAGTTATTAGGCCCTGTGGTCTCCTCTACACATCTAAAGCTTCATGCATATTCAGTGGCCTGACTGGAGTACCTAATGTGGGAACACAGCAGACAAAACACTGAGGACGAGGGTGAGACAGTGGCTCCCATCCAGAGGACAGGAAGAGGAAGGAGTGGTAGCTATAGTTACATGACAATAAAAGGAAGGGCATTTTTCTACTTCCTTAAAGTTTTGTTTGTGTTTATATGCTGTAAGAATTTTCCCAACCTGTTGGCACTTCTTTTACAATGGCCATTCTTCAAACAGTGGACTGCCAGCAGCCAGTCCACAGCACCACCTGCCCTGCTGCCAGGATTCACATCACAGTACGTCTAAGAACATGTGACCTTTATGTGAAGGTCCAACCAACTGTTTAAGGTCAAGGTTCTGGACGGGGCTCACAGTGGGAGATGACAACAGGAGAACATGCCAGTGTTCGTTACACTTTCTGGACGGCTTTTGGATTCCACTATGAATTTAAGATACCAAACTGTCTGTACTGAATCCAGAAGGAAACTCTCCACGTGATAAAGCAGTAGTTTCCAACCTTTCTGCCTTGAGGTCTCTCTGAATGAAATAAGGGCTGCTTCCCACCTCTTATATTGTATATGTCAATTTGTCTTCTTAGATGAATGTTGATTGATAAATGTTTTTTAAAGCTCCAAAGAGCTCCAGTGATGCTTTATTCCTCTCTATGGTTGATTTCTTGGATTTGTGGATCCCACACCCAGACCTAATGAAGATTCTCAGTTGCTGGTTGCTGAATTATATGTTGCTTCCAGATAAGATGTTTGAGAACCAGATCTCATTTACAAACATGAACTTCAAATGAGGAGACCGATGTATGAATCCCTGCACTAATGACTGTTCTAATGTAACGTCTTATTCAGTGACCTGCAGCAGCTTACACTCAGTGACATGAGTCAGTAATGTAATTACCAGCTCTGGGAAAACAAAGACAAACTTCCAGACAGCAGCCTGACATTTCTGAAAAGGTAAGCTCAGGTGACAGGTGACGGGGATCACTGGATGTCTCTCACGTTGCTGTCAGAAGGGATGAGTCTGCTCCAGGATCAGTGACGACAGTGTAATTCATAAAGAGCATTTTAGTGAACAAGGGAGTGAGTCATTTTCTGAATGAGCTGCTGCTCTTTGGTGGAGAGAACAAGTGGCTGTGCTAATGCTGATGCTGGGTGATCAGGATGGACAGAGAGAGAGGCTCAGAGTTTGGAAACAAAAATGTGATCTGGATTATTTGAAGAGTCGTTCTGTTGAGTCACTGCAGAGCATCACTGAGCCTTTTCTGTTCACCTCACAATAGACATAAATAGCAGCTGCAACCATCGGAGTTGCATTATCAGTACCTGATGACATTTATGGTCTCCAATTGCTTAGAAGATATAAAGTTAGTAATGCACAAATGAGATACTGAGGAAAATTAAAATGAAAAGCATGAAAATTTGATTCGAACTAAAGCACATTTTCATCAAAAGACAAAAGCAACCATTCGGCTAAGGTGAACTCCAGCTATATTTACAATTTGAATACTGTACAAGTTACTTATCTCAATTAATCAAATGACTAGGCATAAGAATGTTGGACAATGGGGTGAAGATACCCACCACAGTTTTCTATGTACAACAGTCTATATCCTAAGATACCAACTTTTAGTCACATGGAGAAAAACTCACATCAGAACTTCACACTAGGTGTGTTTCTATAATCCAGTTTAATGCACGTTTTAAAGAATTGCATCAAAAAAGTGACTGAAATTCAAAAAACACTTCCTCAGTTTTGTAAGTAGAGTGTCCACGCTCGCTTGAGGTGGTTTTGCACTTTTCTAAAACTAGCTACTGTGGATAACACCTGTTTCTGCTTCTTCCATTGCCTTCAGCTCTGGTACCAGTAAACATGGCAACACCAGCAGACATGAAATAATAACTAGAACCTGCTCGACTGAAGACGATTCCTGGAAACTTCTCTCATGTTTTCTCTTGTAGATGGTCAAAGTTTGTTTCTTCTTCTTCAGGTTTTTTTGGGTAGTTGGCCAACGGCTGGTGTTACTTCTGGCTTCCTATACTCTGGTAATTACAGCCACGTGTAATGTAAACCCTGTACTGCCACTTCTAATGAAACGACACTCAGCAGTTAAAGGAAACAATCACAATTCACTTTTTTCCTTTTCTTTTTAACAACACGACAAAAGCTTGATTCAAATTTGCTTGACAAATGTTTGGAAATGTGACCCAGTGGTTATTTAGCCAGTCTGTTATTCAGCGTCAATAGATACACTGTCACTTTCAGAGCCACAACAGTCAACTCTGCTTTATGGCTGTAGAGCAGCGACCTCAGAGAGTTCACAGGTTTGCACTTGAATGAGAGGGGAGAAGACAAGGCCGAACTGTAGCCAGTTTCTACTAGCCGTCTGTTTTATCAAGTCACCAGTTGTACTGTTTCCCTGCGAGCATGTGTGGACCGGAGATAGGCAGAAACCGCTGTGTCCCAGGACTTGTTGTCAGCCATCACCAGGCTCTGCTTGTGGATCACTTGAGCATCAGAAAAAAAATGTTGCATCACCACAATTTGTGGAGAAGAGTAACTGTTCATTACCTAAGAACAAAAGAGCTGATTTGTTTTCGATAAACACTGCAAAGAGACTGATTGAAAATAGACATTACACAAGATTTAGAGTTGTGATATTTCATTTATATTGTTGGCATCTATTTGTGTTGCAGGACTAAGTCAGATCATTTATATTAAACCTGAAGAGAATTTAGTTTTTATTTTATTTTATTATTTGATGTCTTTATGACATATTCTGAGTTGAACAAACAGACACTGATTTAAAGGGAAGGTATGTTCCAGTCCATAAAATCTTTCATTTTGTTTTATTGGACTTAGGTAGCATGCTACTGCCAGACCCATATAAACTCCTGCTGAGTGCATTTAAATCTGATCTTGTCTTTGTTTGTTGTTGTTAAAAGAGGGACAAATTGATACTTAGTTACAGAAGCACGACTTGTGTTGCAACTAAGCTGGAATATTTTCGCTTGAACAACAGTTACAGAATCATCCATCAATCAGCTCTTCTGGTTTTTGGCGGGATGGAGCCTGTCCAAGCTGACACTGGGACAGATGCAGGGTCCACTTACAGAGCTAACAGACTGACCACAGAGCACGCTGACACCTGGAGCCAATTCAGAATCACCAGTTAAGCTACTGTGGAAGGCAGAGCACTCTGAGAAAACCAGTACAGACACAGGGAGAACATGGAAACCTTGCTGTGAGGCCACAGTGGTAAACTCTGAACAATGGTCATCCATGTGTTTACAGTCATGACACTATAGTCTCTGCTGTAATTCAATTGATTGACCAGCCAAACTAAAACAATGTTTAAACTGTAACCACATCTTTTTAAGATCCAGATAACAAAAAGTGTTTCTGAAAGCACTACAGCCACCTCTAAACCTTTAGTTTGATTCCAGTGTAAGAAGTCTCAACACTGCCACAGGCCAACAAGGCATCGATTTATGTAAAAGGTTGGCAACAATGTACCTGAGTCATTTGTAAACCCAGGTGAGCATAACTGAGATCAAACCTAAAAACCATAGCAGGCCAGCAGGGCAGAGAATGTATTGAGAGTCATTATATCTGATGATGTACTGCTGAACTCTGAAACCCTCTTTTCCTCTCGCAAACCAACCGAGACAATTGCTGTACGGTCAGTGGTACAAACAAAATAGCATATAAAACGTTGATAGGCAAACTCATTTTGCAATGCATCCGAGATAAAGGAAACCAATTAGTGAAGACATGAAGTGGACAAAGAGCACAGCAGTCAGAATAGCACAAGTCAGCCAAATGCTAATGCTGGAGTCTCCCCCATGCTGCTATATACTGCTGTTATTGTCACTGTGGCTGCTGCTTCTCCCAGCTCTCCCCAGGAAAATGATTAGGCTCTGTACTGTGAGGAGAATCATATTTCAGTGGACTGAAAATACAAAATGTGAGCTTGCAGGGAAAAAGTCAAACACTCTGCAGCTCTTGTATTAGCATGGTAGCGTTTTGCAAAAAGACCCTCTGGTGCTGAAAAATGGCAGTTGACAGGCATTGTCCCTGGATGTGGGGAATGAGATTATCCAGGCTGAGGTGGCTGAAATGCACTGTACCTTAGATGGATAAACCTGTGCTGAAGGTGGGCTGCAGTGCCATGTGGAATGCATACTGCTGAAACACACTGTTTTAGGGTTCATGCTATTTTAAAGAAACCCAACTGAAAACTTTCACTTACTTTTGTGGCTCACAAACTGCTGATTTCATTTTTAGACATTACAATCAATCTCAAGCAGTTTAGCTTACCTGAGACAGCATAAATTCAGCAGCAGAAATCCAACCACTGAAGGAAATGTGACTGCAATGAGGTCGTAGTGCTTCAACATAATGCAGCTGGACTTTTTATGTTTCTAGAAAATGTCTCACCTCTCATCCAATAGGCTTCCTCAGGACTGATTAACTGGTGGAAAGTTCCAGATATTTATTCTCATCCCGAATCAAAAGGCTCAGCCTGGCTAAAATCCAGAGACTGGTATGCACTGCATTATACACCGATCAGGCATGACATTATGACCACCGGCTCTGAACCACTGGGCATGGACAAGAGGACCTCTCAGGGTGTCCTAAGGGGTCTGGAACCAGGACGTTGGCAGTGGATCCTTTGGGTGCTCTGGCTTGTGCAGTGGAGACTCTGTCAATCCAACTTGTTTCAGTGCATCCTGTTGATGCTTGATCAGAATGGAGTGTAGGAAGCTTTGTGATGTGGTGGGGTGCATTTTCCTGCAGGGGTATTTCAGTGACATTTGGGATTTCCATTTGCATGAGGGAGTGTGTTTGTTGTGGGACAATGTTTATTTGGGTGTCTAAGTCTGATCAACACGGATGTTTAAATCCAAGGTTTTCCATCAGAACACCACATAGTACCAATATGATCAATGTTATTCTCTTCACCAGCCAGTGGTCAGAATGCTGTGGCTGATGGGTTTAAGTACCTGATATATGGCGTTCCAGACCCCATCCTCTGTTTAGAAACTGCTGTTCAAGTTTAACACTAATAGTTTCCTTCAATCCTCCCTTAAACCGTCTCTCTTCTCTGTCCTTATACTTCAGATGCAGGTGGATTACTGAGTCTTATGCTGAGAAACTGGCTCTCATGTTGAGCCATGTGCGCTTGGATTGGTGGTTAAGTCTCCCCTATATATAGGCCTGTGCACTCCTTCCTGCATTGGACTGAATAATAAAACATTGTTTAGCTTGTATTTGGCTGTTTTTTCCTGAGGGTGAACAAGACCTGAGGAAGCCTCTTGAAAGAAGTGAACCAGAAGAGAAGCCCATTTGCTTCCCACTGAATCATACTAAACCTCCATGACTATGTACACAGACAGACTGTGAGACCATGAGACTGTATTTAGTCAACTAATCCAAATTTTCACTTCTAATTTTGACATTTGGTGGGTAACCAGGACTTTTCTATAAATGGAACACTGTAATACTTTAATCCACATTGTCCTGATTGTGTAAAAGCCCTGGATGTGCATGCCCTTTAAAGCTGCACTGATCAATATTTATAAATTAACATTGATCACATGGGTGAATGTGATGTGGAGGAGGCCAGTCCTTCTACTGAACCCGCACAGAATCATCACTAAACTCTGTGTAGAGGTGTGTGTGGCTATTGTGGTTATTGCGGGCGGCTGTGGCTCAGGTGGTAGAGCTGGTTGTCCACTGATTGCAAGGTTGGCGGTTTGATCCTCTGCCCCTCCGCATGCCGAAGTGTCCTTGGGCAAGACACTTAACCCCAAGTTGCTCCCAATGGTAGATTAGCGCCTTGCATGGCAGCTCTGTCACTGTTGGTGTGTGAATGGGTGAATGTGAAACACATTGTAAAGTGCTTTGGATACCATTAAGGTATAGAAAAGCGCTACACAAGTGCAGACCTTTTACCATTTACCATTGTGTAGCAGCCTTGTGTCATCCGCAGGTCATTGAATGAAGCTGAACACAACAGACGCTGTGCATAATGTCACTGTGCCATATCTCAAATCAGAGGCTGCAGATTGATCAACACATCTGTCCTGCTGCCTTCTCATGGCTGCAGGGATTTAATGAACAGAAAGCGAAGCTTGTCATATATAAAGCAACTGTAAACAGATACTGGAAGAACCTGTCACAGTAATTTATCGATGGCAAACATTCTTGCTTTTATCACATTCAACGTTATTTTTTAAGCTGATTTCAACACATCTACCAGCCCAGGAGTGTTTGATAATATAGTTTATGTTTAAAGCTCTGGTATGGCGGTTCATTTTCCTCAGGGTCTGAATGAGCATCCTACCTGTGCACCATGCACACTGAACTGGACACCAGAGTAACTCACATAAAAGCAAAGAGGTCAGATAAATACCACATGCTAGGAGCATGAATTGCTTCCACTGGTTGTTGTGCTGCCACAAAAATGGGGCCTGAGAACTGTGAACAATGCAGGCCCTAAAATAAAGCAAACTAATGAACTCATTAGCTGGTCATCACTTCTGTTAGTACTGGTAAATCCTTAGGTGATGGTGATGCACATAAGAAAGACCAATCCTGTACAATCAGTCATTAAAATAACTGCAGTATAATTGTGTGAAACAGTTCCTCGATGTTAGCATGCAGCCAGCACACACACACGACTAGTCCCCACCTCACCTAATGAGTACTCCCGGGTCACTCCCCATTCTAGTTTCTCTGTGAAGTAACAGGCAGTAGTTTAAAAGCGACTCCTGCAGCGGCTGTCAGGAGAGGCTGCAGTGCACACTCCAACCAGTTCACATGCAAAGAGACAGATTCATAAATGAACATGAGCCACACGAGTCTTTGAACTGAGAAGCAGAGGCCGCTCTGATCCGCTCTGCCAAGGAGCCCTGGCTTTGATGTGTTTGAAAAGGAGGTTTAAAGATCAATTACATTTCCAGTCTCTACTGTCACCCAAAGGCTGCTTTAACTTTGGAGTTTAAAATTCGATTAAAAGCAACGTGGAAAAATTCAAAGGGACACTGAACAGATCAGAGATCAGCACATTAGAGGGAGTTAGGTGACCAGTCTGTCAAAAACGTAGAAAGGAGGATGTCGAATGGCTGCAAAGGTTATAAAACTTCCCTGTTTGAGAGAAACAATCCCGATTATACTCCTGGAAGATTGAACTATCATATTTTCATTTTCAGTCATTACATTTTACCTGCATCAGCAGAGAGATTCATCATCTATCAGTGGTCTGAAAGGCTCCCTTCAAAGGCAGGCCGGACTAGCTGCCCTCAAAGCCTCCTCTCTCCTACATCCCATCGGCTCCCTGATCTCTGTCAAATTTGTAGACTTGAATCATCCAAAAGAAGCAAAGCCTGCAAGCTTGTTGAGGCAGTCAGCCCAAGTCTGCACACTCTTCCTACTGCAATGTGTGTTGAAAGCATCCTTTTAGGATTTGGTGATACGTTAAGATTTTCCACTCTGCCACCGACGGCAAATCAACCTGTAATTACTGATATGTTCATGGACGTGTCGGACACCATTTAAGGAAGAGTCCAGTGGTATCAGAGCAGTGTTTCCCATACATATGTTTACTTTCTAAATCATATTTAAAACATCTCACTCTCTCACTGTCTTTCTCAAACACCTGTACAGTGAACGTGTCTTTTAAGTTAACTCTGATCAACAGTCTATCTGTTCTGAACACAATCTGGGAGATTCACTTTTGTAATTACATCATTATAATCATCTAACTGTTACTTATCCAGATTCACGGTCCTAACCGTAGAGACCTCTGCTTTTAGACTGAGTATCTTTACTAGAACCTGCCTCATAGCTGCTAACTAGCCTTCACTGGCTAGAACGACTGCAGTAATGAGGAGAGGCAAAAAGACACTGTTGTAATGTTGCATGAAACTGGCCTTTATTTTCCTTTTCTGGGCCAGAATACAGAACACACCTGGAACTGAGAGCCCGTCTACACATTTCATGGCTGATGACTGTAACTTCTGAGTTAAATGGTCTATACTTATATAGCGCCTTTCTGAATTGGTGGTACTCAAAGCATTTTACAATGTGTTTCACATTTACACACCAGTGGTGACAGAACTTCCATGCAGCATGCCTGCCTACCATTGGGAGCAACTTGGGGCTCAGTGTCTTGCCCAAGGACACTTCAGCATGTGGAAGGGTCAGGGATCGAACTGCCAACCTTGTGGTCAGTGGACAACCCGCTCTGCCACCTGAGCACGCAATCTTTATTTTATATCCAATCCAATCCAACTTTATTTAAGCACTTTAAAACAACCACAATGGACCAAAGTGCTGTACACAATAAATAAAAGACAGAATAACTAAAAGCTCAAGGCCCGCCGTATAGCTCATTGAGTTAAGGCGTTGCCATGTCGGTGCTGGTCGCCAGCAGTGGTTGTGAGTTTGAGTCTGACTCACAGCCCTTTGCTGCACGTCTCTCTCATCTCTACCCCCTTTCACCCTGTCTCTCTCTTGCTATAAATAAAATGAAAAAACTCCCTCCAAAAATATTTTATGAATAAATAAAAGCTCAAATGAGGCATTATAAACTGTGATTACACAGTAAAAAAAAAGGTTAATTATTTAGTTGAATCCTCAAGCAGCAAAATAAAATGACAAAAACCTGCCAAAGACTCACCTCAAACAAACGACCAGCAGTGGACTCAGTCAAGTGCTGAAGCTGATGTATTCTTCCAGTCACTGAGCCCTACATCTTTGCCATCTTAGAGGTGTATTTTAGCCACACTGCTCACCTTTAGCACCTGCTGCTATTCAATATTATATAAGCTTCCACCCAGAATGCACCTGTGCGCTCTGTGGCTAACTTCCTCAAGGGAGGCAATTATTACTGACACTCGGTGCTTCCTTGGTGGGGAGTGACGAGGTCAGAGCCAAGACACCAAAGAACTGGCTGAGAGATATCAAGATAACAACATACAGGTCTGCACATTGTCAGCTGCAGAAAGTTACTGAGTGTTGTATGTTGTCACCTCAAAGTCTCCATCAGACAAATGCACTTCATCAGAAGCATGGTGACCTCAGCTTTCTGTCTGTATCATCTGCACTCCTTCTTTGTTTGACAACAGAGCGTATAAACTCTCTCAACCATCATTCTGATTTATTACAAACAAACATGCCCATTTTTAATGGCTGTGTTCTGATGCTGTGATGTACCAACAAATGAAGATGCGAGTCACGGTAAATCGGCCTTCCATTATGACCGCTCAGATTCTACAGGGTCCCATTCAGCTCAGGCATCACATTAAACAATCACTGAGAAAAGATATTTTGATCAAAGGTAATTTATATCACAGCCTCAACAAAGCAAGTCTGATTCTGTTCTCACCACTTTACATAGTGACTCTTCAAACACAGGACAAAAGGAATAATTACAGACAATTCTATGCAAACAAAACAGAAACAGCTTTATCTTCTGATGTGCAAAAGCACCACGTCTATCTGAAAGTTAAGTTTACACGTCCTTTGTTCCCATCTGTTTTTTTGTTCTTGCTGTCGTCACCATGACCCAAACATGTCACGATGCATTAGACCCTAACTGTGCTAAAAGAGAATCCAAATATGCCCCATCTCCAGGAGGCAACAGGCCAAGCGCTGCATTCAGCATTCAGCACACAATAACAAAATGAATATTTGATTTGGATTGGTACAGCCACTTCCTGTCTCCTGCAACGCCCTGAAGAACAAAGCAGTTCTCCTGTTACCCATAGACAGTCCAGGCTACTTTAAATAGCACTCCAAAGCAGCGGAGCGAGCACGACGCCCTGCAGGAAATAGAGTTTGACTTGTGAAGAGTTGCAGAAGAAAAGTTGACTCAAAGACAAAGTAATGCAAACTTAGGACAAAGTGACGCTGTCAGATGGAATTGATTTCAAATTAATTTCTCACTGATGAGATTCTACCTGAGCAGCAGCCTGCCCAGCAACAGAGCATCACTAACAACACTGAAGTGACTCAAGGCCTCAAACTAGTTTCTGCCAGTCTCTCAGGGAACAACAGTGAGTCGACCCTTGCTACCAGCGAGTGGACCACAGTGCTCATATGAGTCCCTTCACTTCCTGTTACTGCACATGTCAGACTCTCTGGTCGTGCAGTTCAAAGTGACAGTGAGGGAAAGGTAGCATCTGGAGAGAGGGAAATGTCCGGCACTTGGCAGAGCTCAGGCAGGAGGAAGGAAACTAACTGGCCTCCTTACTCACTCTGTCCTTGAGGTGACTGATCAGGGTCGCTAGAGTGGCTTTTATTGTGTCAAGCTGAATGACAGGTGTAAAGTTGTATATAAGCCTGTATGCTGCAAATAATCTCCTTCGAATAGAATGGTTTTCAGAGAAATTACTATTTTAAATGATGACACAACTAAACCAGGTTAAAGAAATGTTTTTAAGGGCCTCACAGATCAGGCAAGTAATAATGAAGATCCTGCTGGGAGGACGAACACAGCTAAAGCAAATATATATAATAGAACTAATAAATCTTAGTTTAATCAGCAATGCAATATAAAAAGAGGGTGTTTTATTGGTGGAGGGAGCTTTGGCAGCAAAGCAGCATTGACATTAGCATACAAGCACAGAAGCAGTGAACAATCAAGAGCTGTGATGGCCATAGACTATAGAAATGTGGATGTAGCGACTCTGATGTTACTCACTGGGTTGTGGGAAAAGCCTAAAGTTTAGAATTGGTCAATGGAGACCAGGCAAAGTCTGGTTTCAGAAGTAAGTGGTAGGGCTGTTTTGTCACAGGGGGATTAGCTGAGTTGGTAGAGCGCTTGCTTAGCATGCAAGAGGTAGCAGGATCGATGCCTGCATCCTCCAGGTGAAAATTTGGCATTACTAGAGCGTTTGGTGGAGGGCCAGGCTAGATCCTTTGATCTATGGCGATGGAACCACAACTGCCTGGCGACAGCTGAGATGCTGTTGTTGTTGCATATTGGAGGAGTACAGCGCTAGCTCAATGGTTGAGCTTTACTGATCATGTCAAGCATTCAAGAACCACCAAGCTGCCACTGCTGGACCCTTGAGGGAGACCAGGGGTGCCTCATTAGGACTGACCCTCTGCTCTGACCCAAGTTTCCACTCTGGAATATGCAAAAACAGAAATTCACAGTGCTGGAATGTATTTGGGACAAGTAAAGGCTTCTTCTTGTGTACAGTTGACTTCTTTTTCCAACCAGAATAGTCGCTCCCTGCTGACCATTAGAAAGAATGCAGGTTTAAGGTACCTGGACTCAGAGACCACGTCTATCGTTCCTACACAGTCTATGGTAACAACCACATCAGACAGTCACTCAGCTGATAAATGAGCCAGAGACATTTGTGCCCTGACTTTAGACTCTCAGGCACCTAGCGATGAACCCAGCAACATAAGTAAACATAGGTAGTTGTCAAAACAATACCAAATCTGTAGAGAATCACCTGCTAGCTTCTCGTGTGTGGACAAAACTACAAACATGAAAGCAATCGAGAACAAATAAAGGTATCGCAGCAACGTGATACATGACAAAGTAATGCACAACAGCCACACTGATAATAGTATAACTGTCTTTCAATGCGTACACTTGATTATTCTTGTATAAATGTGACTGCTCTCAGTGTTTTTGTGACTTTTGGCTGCTCACACTGCGAGCTTTGCTGTCTTGTTTGACGCCTGTGTTTACACACTTCTTCAATTTGCAATACAAAGAGAGAGATATGAACGTCTGGTGCCACCCTCTTTGCTCTTTGCTTTCCTTCTCTGCTGTAGTTATACTGTCAAGATAAACACAGTGTGATCAGTTGGGGTTAAAATGTCACGGCACACAGAGCCTTATGATATGTGGGTTTTATAAATTATGCATGAGCCGAGGGAAAATTACAACCAAAGACCAATTTCTCCTACAACTGTTCCTTCATTTCCCAGGTTGTTCTCAGCTGAGGCTTAATACAAAACTAAGTGGGTAAACTCAGGAGTGCTGTGTGTGCATTGACAGTGTGTAAGCTGCAGGGCTCAGGTGGATACATCCCATAAGTGTCTCTGGAGGCAGAGCCAAAACAGCGTGACCCCCCAGCCTTTCATTAGCTCCACAAGAGTAAGGCAGCGTGTCAGAGTCATGTGAGGTAGTGTGGCGTCTTCACCTCATAATGGGCGACCCTCTGAGACTCGGAGATGAGCTGAGCGCTGCACACTTTGCAGTAGCTGTCTGTGAAAAGCCCTTGGTCCACCTCTGTTGACTTCATCTGGAGAAAGAGACAAATGAGGACATGGTTAATAATGTAGATGCACATGCAGCGACGACAGCTTTGAATATCAAATGGAAATACGCCTAAAGAGTCCATTAACAAACAGCAAGAAAACACCTTTTAGACCATATAAGATGTCTGAGGCCGTGCCTATGAAGTAGACCATCTGTTTTTTTGTGTCGCTACCATGCAGCCTTGTTTTGTGGGTCTGCAGGGAGCAGGGACCAACCAACCAAGATGTAACAGAGCAAGTAAACAATGATCTCGTTTCATACTTTCATCGCTGTTAATCAATATTTCATTACCTGGAGCATTTGCGTTAGTGACAGATGCTGAGCAGCTTTTGCAAGCAATGAGTCAGAAAAACCATTTACACACTAAAACTTCAGCCACCAAGTTATTTTTCACGAGGACATAGAAATAAAAACAGCCGATCATGCTGACAGAGGATGTCCTGGAAATCCATTCAAGCCAATACGTGAACTTTGGGCTGTGTGTTGGAGAAAAAGGAGATTCACACAGACACGGTAGCAAAAAGCTTTTATTTCCACAGCTGAGCCACCACTGCTTTCTATTCCTAATTCAGCCCGGCTCCCATTAGAGGCTCAGATTTCATATTTGGAAGCAGTCAAGCTCAGCTCCTCCTCATTTACTCAGACACGTCTCCATTAGGAGCTGCAGGACAGCCCAGGACTGAGGTTGTGTGTATAAAAGCAAAGTCTCTCCACCTAGTTTGAACACATTTCCCAGAAACCCAGATAAAACAACCAGCACAGAGAAACTTTACAAGCTAAAGCTAATATTTTGTTCTTGTTTGCTCTATTTCACATTCAAATGATGGCTGTGAAATCTGCACAAACACCAGAGCTGCTGGTAAAAGGAGGACAGACAGCAACACGCTTTAATCAGTCTTTATAAATATCAACTGCAGGAACATGAGGGATTTCACGTCCTGGGCCCCAGCAGATTTAAATTCTTAAGGAGCTCACGAGACTCCTGTTTGTGGATAAATAAGAGCTGTTTCATTATTAACACAGTGAACTATGTTAAATGTTCTAAGCTGTGAGGTGTGCAGTTTGTTCCCCCAATCATCTCCTGATGATCAGTTAATAAATGATGGCTTCTGTGGGTTGGGGCCAACAAGTTGTTTTTAGCCCTTAGCTACAGGTATGGTAAATAATAAATAGGAGACGTTGGAGTCATCTCCAAGTAAAGAATGAGTGGAATGGAAGAATTTTAACCCCTCTCTCAGCATCTGTTTTTCCCTGATCTTACATCATCCATAATTATTTTATATCCATTTATTTATTTATTTCAGCATTCACTGGCTGAAAGCCTTCCACACAGTGCACTCAGGCACAAGGAAGGCTTTGGAAGTTTCACTGTATGCACATGTTTGTTGCTCATAAGTTGTTGGTGATTTAAAGACCCACGTTTGTATGACACAGACCTTAACTGTGGTTAATAAGCAGCACATTTTCCATGTAAACAAAGTGAAGACACGAGTGTCCACCGACTGGAGAAAGCAGCTACAAATTAGTGTTTTTAAAATCCGATTATAGAACTTACATTTGATATTTGAGACTGTAAATCTGACAACAGTCAGCCTAAATTAAACAAAATGCAACACAAAGTATTTTAAGATTCTTTAAAATTAGAAATGTAGGTGATGTCAGCAACATAAGTACAGTTAAAGTCAAAGTTTATCTACACTTTGGTCAAAGTGTTTTTAACCACTCCACACATTTCATGTCAGCAAACTGCTGCATAGTTTTGCCAAGTCTGTGAGGACTTCTAAGCTGTGCATGACACAAGTCATTTCCAGCAGGTGTTCACACACAGAATATCTGACTTTTATATCATCTTTCCACTGAGTCAGAATTTTCCACATGCTAAGCTAACTGGGTCTTTAAACAGCAGGGAACATGACAGGATGTGATGCCTCTAAAAGCTTCTGATAGACTAGTTGTGATGATGTGAGTCTATTGGAGGTCTACCAGCTGATTTAATTTAAGACCTGCCTTTAAACTCAGATTCTCTTTGCTTCTCACATTGAACAATCAAAAAAAATCAGCCAAGACCTTAGTAAAAAAAAAAGTACTGTAAACATCCACAAGTGTGGCTCATCTTTGGGAACAATATCCAAATGCTGTTCAACAGCGGAACACAAGTCTAAACACCACTGGACCATGAAACCATCACACCACTCAGGAAAAGTCTCATTCTGTCTCCTAGAAATGAACATTCTTTGTTGAGAAAAGCAAATGACCTTGTGAAGATGCTGAAGAAAACAGGCCCATAAGAATTTATATCCACAGCAAAGCAGCCGTACATCAACATAACCGGAAATATTGTTCACTCAGCAAGAAAGAAGCCACTGCTAAAGAGCCAGAAGACACTTTGCTGCTTCACAGGGAGACAAGGGTTTGGGGGCGAAAGGGTGACGCTTGTAATCCAAAGAACACCATCCCAAGGTGGCATCACTGGTAATTAAAATTATAGATATATTGAGGCAACATCTCAAGTCATTCGCTATTAAGTTAAAACTCGGTCACAGGTGGGTCTTTCAAATGGACAAAGACTCTAAGAACACTTTCAAAGTCGTCCCTAAATGACTTAAGACCAACAAAGTCAAGGTTCTGAAGAAACCATGGAAAAGCCCTGACGTAGAAGAAGAAAAAAGGAGAAACCTTTTATCTGTCACAAATACATTTTTACAGCATTTCAAAATGTTGTTTCTGCATATCCCAGTTGGGGTCAGAGCACAGGATCAGCCATGGTATGTCGCCCCTGGAGCAGGAAGGGTTAAGGGCCTTGCTCCAGGCCCCAACAATGTCCACATTGGGGTTCCATCCTGTGACCTTCTGACCAGTAGCCCAGAGACTTAACCGTTACACCACCACTGCCCCCATGACTTCAGTCTAATTGAAAATTTGTGGGAAGAACTGAAAAAGCTCAACACTTACCAACCTGAGCCAGTGAAGAGTTCACTGAGGAGGAATGGGCCAAAACTCCAGAAACAGATTGTGAGAACGTTGTGAAAGACGTCCTGAAACGTTTGACCCAAGTTAGAGAATTTAAAAGCAACGCTAACAAAGAAGATGTCAACTTCTGATCCAATGGGAATGAAATAAAAGATATAATATTTCACATTTCTACAATAAACCAGTCCTAACTGACAGGAAACGTTTGCTCGGATTATGTCTGAAGAATCTGAAGTCTTTAGTCTCAGGTGTATTCAGACCCTTTGATTGCATATATGAGTTTGTCCTTTCAGCTTTTAAACCAAACTGCTGAGTTATCCTGGTGGCCTCATTATTAAGATGTTCACCAGACTCATACCTACAACATGTGTGTGTCTACTGGTTATCTGTAACTTGGATTAGAAAAATAGCATCTAAGTAGAGAACATAGAGACATTCCACCGATGACACACATTAGGTCTGTTTACTCTTCATGCAGAGGACCACTCAGCCTGATGTCGGGAGGGTTATCTCAAGAGCTTGGATGCTACGTTTGTATAAACGGAAAGATAAGAATCTGTGGGGGCTGTGAGCGACATCAACAAAGACACAGCTTTGCTTTGTTTCACTCAATACTGGCTGTTAGTTCACCAGGCTACAACAGCTGCAGTCTTTCCCTTTTTTCCACTGGCCATTGATTACTTTCAGCACCAGACAGAGTGGAAACGAAAAATTTGTCCCTTCCAGGTCAGATAGCAGCGTTATGCCAGGAGGGTTGATCTAATGAAAGACACCACTTTGTCTCATCATGGCATTAAGTAAACAGTAAAAAGTTTTTAGGGCTTGGGACCTGCTGGGGAATAAAAGTCAATATATTTCAGCTTGTGCTGGAGAAACCCTTTAAAAGAGGTACTATGTGGTGTGGACATAATAATGAACATTAAAGCTGCTCTAATCGATATTTTTGTCGATTAACAAAGAGTGAATGACTGTGAAAGGGGTCGCTTGGAGTGACCCCTTTCACAGAAAATCACCACAGACTGTGAGGCTCACTTTGTTTTGGGTTTAAGGCAGGCAGCTTGGAGTTTTTGGTTCATTCCCACTGTTTTTATCAGCTCTGCTTCCAGCAGCAGGGAGTGTCTTTCAGGCTAAATCTCTACAAACCCACTGTACATGACCTGCCCAGCAGCCAACAGCAGTCAGAGAAAGTTAGCAGCGAGCCAGTGAACAAGGTTGATTTCATAACTTTAAACTCTGCTTTTCATGTCTTGTGACCAAATATGGAGACAGCAACACTGTCACATGCTACCGTCACGTCTTTGTCCTTCCTGTGCTGATCTTTACTGGTGCACTAATACTGACATACTTCCATTCTGTGGTGTGCTGGTTTCATGTGATTCACTGATCTGGATCACTCTATATTATCCATCACAGCAGGACGGCCTTCTGGTTGCAGACTTTCCTTTCATCTGTAGCATTTAGCATCACCTTTCCAGGACAGGACATGGCCTTGGCAGTGACTTATAGCAGGAAGCACTGTGCCTTTGAGCTGCTGCCCTTCTGCTCTGTGGTATCCGGCAGCCCAGAGGCTACAGCAACACTCACGGGACGAGAATAAAACATGTCAGGGGCAGAGGTGTCTGCAGACAAACAGCAAGGGGAGAAGAGAAATATAAATAAATCAGGGATGCCCCTCTCCTCCTCAGTCCTGTAATCAGGCGAGAGCACCGTTGTTTCCTGTTCCAATTCTACGGGACAAACAACATAAATGAGCGCCTCTGAGAGCTCCGTCAGCTTGTGCCAGCGTTGGACCCACTGCCTGTTTTAGCAGGGGTGCACAGATGCTGGAAATAAATGATTAATCACCCTAAACTCTGTTAAGAAGCAGAAGCATCAGCAGCAGCATCAGCAGCAGCCTGGGACGAAAACAACTCTCATCTAAGACTTTATTTTCCACAGCAAGAGGAACTTCTCACTGCTAAGTTTGCATTTTCATCTCAGGTTCAGAGGGAATTGTCATGACTCAACAGTGTGGAATAAACAGATAAAGAAGATGAATGAATAGCTGTTTATTTCCCTGGTATGTCTCAATGATGCCTCATCATGCTGGAGACTAGACAGTATTTAGTTGTTTCCACGTGACGCTGATGCATGTGATCTCTGAGCCTACTGTTTGTTTGCATGTGAAGTCGACAGTGATTGGAGTTTATTTTACTGTTAGCAGTAAGTCTGGAACTCTCATAAATAATAATAAAAGAAGGACTAAGGAAGATATTTTCTGATTAAAGAGTTCCTTGGTTTAAAACTTATTTTCATGGTTTTGACCATCAGTTACATCAGTCACAATAATATAATACTACCAGGCTAAGTGCTGTAAACTGAAACGTATAGACACCAGAAGGGACATCATACAGGAGCCGTCAGACCTGACAAGTTAACAGGTTAGCCTGGTAATTGGACAAAGGACAGTGTTTCAAGTGTTCCATGCTGACATATAGACATCAGAACACACACATTCGGTCTTTGAACTCCACTATGTCCTCCAGAGAAAACCTCAACTCTCACATTAATTCCTACATTAATAGCAAAGCTACACACAGAGACAGATTCCATTTATGATCTGTTTAAATCAGGGCTACAAAGACAGACCACCTGGAGTTCAAGGCAACGACAGAACCAGTAGCCCACAAAGTTATAAGTCTAGAATGTAGACTGTGTTCCAAATTGTTCCCACACAACACTTCTTCTAAAAACCCCTTTCCAACAAATGAGCATAAGAAGCAGCAGAGCTTGGTCCTAAACTACACTGTAGATGATGATGTTACTGTGAGGCAGCTGCTATTTACAACATCAGCAAACACCTTTACATTTGTCTACAATTCCTTCCTTCAGAGAAGCTTCGACACACTGACTGTCAGATGGTTTGGTGTCAGGATTCTTTCTTAACCTCAGCTGGCTAGCCTTCTCTGATTTTGCCATAAACTGTACCTTAAACATTGACGTAGTGATCATGAAGTCTCCCACTGGTATGTGGACGACTGTTTTAAAGCCTTGACACTGACATTTAGCTGTCGTTACGTATCTTGGTCATTTGAAACCAGATGTGACAAGCGTGAGGTGTACCAGACTCCAGGACAGTAAGCATGGTGATATGGTAGCAACCTTTCAACCACAAGGTAGCACCGCTCTAGAACAGAACCAGGTTTTTCATCTATTTTACTCTCAATGGCACCATAATTTCTAAAAATAGCCCCTTAACACCTATTTTACTCTCAATGGCACCATAATTTCTAAAATTAACATCTCATCATTGAAGGAGACGTGATACTAGTGATTGAGATCATAAATTTATTAGGAAATGTTTCCTGAGGTAACAAACCAAGTGAGAAGTAGCGTCCTTTTCTCTTAGACTTCTAAACAAACCAACCAGAAGAGTCGCTGCCTTCTGGCTGTTAGAAGAATAAAGGTTAAAGTCACTTCTGCAGCAGTTTTACTTCTCAGACCCAAAGGCTACATCCATCTTTTATATACAGTCTA
Source organism: Dascyllus trimaculatus (assembly GCA_024666655.1). Taxonomy (NCBI): domain Eukaryota; kingdom Metazoa; phylum Chordata; class Actinopteri; family Pomacentridae; genus Dascyllus; species Dascyllus trimaculatus. The sequence continues at coordinate 54,118 of JAMOIN010000492.1, read as the reverse complement.
TGTTTTTTACATTAACAAAGAGAGCAGCAGGAGCCCATCTTACTGAGGGTGCAATGTGTCATGCAGTTGGTCAAACGGACCATTTATTCTAGGAAGGCCCCATTCTGGAGGACAAACACTGGCACTGCTGTATCATCTCTTTCAACTATCCAATGAAGAAAAGCTACTTAAACATGTTGGACATAAATTAATTATGAATTGAAAAGTATTTGCATAATAAACACTGTTTACTCTTGTGCCTGGTAGCAGCATCAGCATTTATTTTTCTATTTTTTTCCACAGTCACAGACTCATGGACTTTGAGGTGTGTTCCTGACCAGTGTTCTGGGTGTTTCCATTGTCAAGTTGTCAAGTGCATGAAGGCTCTGATGTGGACTTTTCTGTGCTGTATGTGTCCTTTCTGTGAGCCCACATATCTGCAGACTTTCCTGAGGGAACTTCCCATAGTTCATAGTTAGACTGCTCCCCTTTTATATGCACCCAAACCAAACATAGATGGTGTAGAGTGTCAGTGACAGCATCTGGCTGCTCACTGTTGTGATTAATTCCTGCATGGTTGTTAAAATGTAGAAACACTGTAATGTCACAAACAAGGAGTGATGAGCTGAGCAGCTGATCAAACTGAAGGAAAGTCCAAGTCCACTTTGTAATGCTGTTCTGTCATGACAGTGTGTCCAAGTCCTCCACCATTTCAAGCCCTGATCATGTTCCACAGTCAGCACTACTACTGTTGTGACATCAGTTAAGTCTGTGAGGGTCAGTGTTCAGGCCTGAGGGTGGAGACTGGGGTTCAGACTATGTGTCAACCTTTATGTGGTCGTGCATCCGTAATGTTTTTACTCTCCTTCCAGCTCATTAGTTGACTGGTCCTGCCTGAGATGCCAGTTCAAATGGAGCTGCAGAGTTTTTAGACTGCTGCTGCCAAAGTAAAAGAACATGAAGTTTTATCATTACACAACTAATATTGCTGATAATAAACCCATATCCAAGTGAAATTAGACGACTGGTGGTACCTTACCTAACTAGTATTCAACTGCTAAACTGCAGCGCTTTGGAACACCCTGCTAGTGATACACAGTCACAGTAGATCACCTGTCAAATGGCTTTTTATAATGCTGTTAGTGACAGTGTGACCATCTCCACTGCAGACCACCCAAAATACTTTTTTAAGAACCTGTCGCAATTAAAGAACAACTTTTAGTATTTTTCCCATTTTTGGTGAAGTTGGAGGTTTGAATATGAAGTGGATCTGAAGCACTTCACTTAGATATACATATGAAACCATGAACACACCTGGATACACACACCCAGCTCAACAGTCGACAGTTACGTTTGTCAGTTTAGCTTTCTCCTTCAAATAACTTCTTCTAACCAGAGCTGAAACCCTGTCAGTCAGCTCCTGTGGCCTTCTGCTGTGTCAGGTTTCATGGGAGAAATGTTGCTGCAGTCTCAGAGTTTAGCAAACAACTTTTAGAGAGCAGGAATGAAGGGGAAACTACAGAAGGCCAAAGTTGTAAAAGAAAAAACTGAACGATCTTTTAACCCTTTACTTGAGAGCAGCCCTTTTCCCTGAGTGTGTCTGTCACTCAGCAGCAGGAGAATGAAACCAGGAGAAGTCCTGCTGAGTGTGAAGTGCAGCCGCCGCTTGTTAAATTAACACGTGTCTCTCCTTGGCGATCGATTCATTTAGCTAATGGATTTTACTGTCAGACACACTGCTATAATTGCAAGAGGTTGACTCTCTTCTAAATGAGAAAAATATTAATTTTCACCCAGTGTAATTGGATAAGGGGAGGCATCGCAATCGTAAACCGACAGGGGGTTCTCTACACAATTCAATCATCAATATCTGATCACAGCAGCTGTTGTCAGCATCACTGCAGCTGGGCTCTCTCGGCACAGCACCGTGAGCTCATTACGGAAGTCACATCGGCACTTTGGTGAAGGACAAGCACGGGACAGAGGAGTCATCGAGGTAACAGCGCTGCACACCTCACAGAGACAATCAAATTAGCAGGAAGCCAGCCTGTTCCTCACGCCCAGTCAACACTGTTCATCGTATGTCTGACTATGACAAGTCCCCAGCAAATCAGCAGAGGCAAGCTGTGCAGAGCTGGAAGCCTGAGACTGGGGGAGGAAAGAGAAAAGGCTGATGAAACAGTGGGAGGGAAGGAGTGCAGGGATGAAAGGGAGGTCACAGCAGTGAGTGGCCAGCAGATGCTGCAGCTATAAAAGGTCAGTTGTAATTCGTTAGGGAGAGTGTTAAGCTGGGAGCTGGACCAATGCCCATGCAGACGAGCTGGACCCACACTGGCCTTTCCGGTAGGTGTCCCTTTGGCTGTGGACAGCCCAGATAATAAATTCTGATCACCAGCGCTGCAGGACACGGCTTCTGTCACAACACACAAATTCTGGCTGTGACATCGGTGCCAAGTTTAAAACAAGACATGTTTTAAACTCGGTTTCTCCTCACAGCCAATCACAGCAACACGTAACGACCACAGATTTAATGAAGTACTAATGGACACACTGACACTCCAGTAATGACCCATGGTGCATGCTGAGCCTATTCTCAGCATACAGAGGATGTAGGGGCATCTTGACTGTGTGTGAATGAAAGGAAAGGAGGGTCAGTCACAACTAAATGATACATCTCAAAGACCAAAAGCTCAGCCATGGTCTGGGCCAACTGTGTGTTTTTACCAGAGTGTGTGAGGATTAACAAATGTTTCTGTGGATGATTAAAGTGTCTAAAGCCACACCAGTGGCTGTGTGAGGTAGTCCCAGGACACAGCAGTGCTTCTGATTGTGTGCAGTTGTTAGCAGACAAGTGAGGTCATTAGTTTTGTAGGTTTTGCAGCTGCTGATGGATAAAAAGCCCAGAGAAGAGCATTTAATATTCTGTAGCTGCCTCTGAAGTCAGTTTCATGGTCAGTAGCTGCTAAAGTTCCTTTCCGGTCACTGATTTAACATATAAATACTCTTCTCAGTGTATCAAAGGTACATATTTAGACATTTTTACATTCACATGTAACTCTACACTGTTGCTTACGTTAGAATCTACAGATCTAACGACAGATGTCGTCCCTGTCTCTTTCTCCACTCACCCCTCCATCACTCACTGCAACTCCAGCTCACCAGCTCACCTCTCACACTGATCAAACACTGGAAAATTACTCTGCACTACACAATAGAAAGGTGTAATAAAGGAGTGATTCAGCCATACGTTTTAGAACAGGAAACAGATTTGGAAGAAAAATAAAGATACAGAAACCCCCAGTCTGCAGGCTGACAGGACTGGTTCCTTAAGTTTGTTATGTCCCTGAAGTCTGAATCTGTCATCGACACTGACTAGTTATTTCACTCAAAATGTGTTCTAGCATGTAAAAATGCCACATAGACATGTTAACAAGATTCAAACTTGACTTTCCTTGGAGGTGGTCTTGCAGTGGTTTCCCTCTCAGTCAAAGGTCATTATGCCAGTAGCTCTCGATAGAAAGTCAGGGGATCACTAGTCATTTGAAGGTATCACATAGGAACCAAGCATATCTGCAGCAAATTGTGAGCCAATGTATCAACAGATATTTAACTGGAAAAGTGAAAAACAAGTGTCCATAAATCTACAAATGTAAACCTGCTGGTGGTCCTAAAAAGTTGGTGGATCACCAGTGTCCTTGGGATTCATCTTCTGAGGACCATGAATGTCTTTAGGAAATGCTTTGAGGTGCATCAAACTGTTCCTGGAACCAATGCAGGTCAAAGGATCACACAAACCATGAGCTAGGTTTCCATCCAAAGTTGACTACATATGTATCTACATTTTGAGGAAAACAGAATTAATTCCTGTTTCCATCCACTGTTGATTTGCAAATAGAAGGAGCTGGTTCATTTAGAGAAGCAGCAACCTTTACAGCCCCAAAGCCCATAAAATGGAAATGAATCCAATAATTCTCAAACCAAGATACAACTCTGAACAACATTACAACTGCAGCTCTGTCTGGTTCCGCCTGATACCACAGGATCTTATTACCCACGCTGACGGAGTCGGCCGTGGGTAGAGCGGTCATGTCTGTCTGTCTGTCTGTGTGTGGGTGTGTATATCCGTACCATAACTCGAGAACAAATAGAGATAAGATAATCAAACTCGGCACAGATGTTGACCTTGACATACCCTTGTCACCAATTCATTTTGGGGTCAAAAGGTCAAAGGTCAAGGTCGCAGGGCTACTTAGTGCAAAATCCTCTTATAATCTACTATATAAGCTTACAATGATGAACTTTGGTATATCTAAGGGTAGGACTACCACATTGCACCTCTTGGCCTTGAACTTGACCTTTGACCTTGAACTTATTGCTGTCTGTCTATATGTACGTATGTGTGTATGTGGGTGTGTAGGTGTGTACGTCCGCACCATAACTCGATAACAAAGAGAGACAGGACAATCAAATTTAGGACAGACATTGATCTTGACCTACCCTGATCACCCATTAATTTTGGGATCAAAAGGTTCAAGGTCAAGGTCGCAGGGCTACCTGCCATGTTTAAAAATTCATCCAGCGTGGGTCTGCCTCTCGATTGAGTGCATTCTAGTTCTGTATTGAAAGTATATTAATACCTAATGCTCTGTTTCAGAAGGCCACTGAATTAAGTCAACTTCACCATCCACAAGGGGGAATTTAACTGGACACAGTGCTCCAAACCATTGCTTTCCATGTGGACATGAGAGAAACATCCAATGCTCTCTAAGAGGACACATTGAATTTACATGAAACAGAGATGAAAAACTTGAAAGAAACATCATGGAAAGGTATCCGTTTGAGGTGAATCTGCACTTCCCACACAGAACTCAGATTCCTCCAGAGAGAAGCTGTTGATGCAGAGCAGCCCCAGTCTGTTCCTTCCATCCCTAAACTGTCAGAGAGACGTAGCACAGAGCACGGTGCTTTGAAAAAAGAGGCATCTTAAAAGCCGTAACTGACACCAGCCTTGAACACTGTATCCAAATGTGCTTCCAGCTGTCCTGCTGTAGCACTGGTCAAGTCTGGCTACAGTGAGGGCACACAGAGAGCACCAAAGACTCACAACAACAGAGCTTTAAGTGTCATTTTCAGCTTATTCACTATTTCTTTCACATTAGACAGACAGCAGCAACCTACCAGTAACGTGTTAATCCTAAGACATGGTTTTGGTGTCTATATGGTGATGGGACTGTACTTGAGATCTGCACCTTTGTAAACACACATGCTGTACACAGCATCACAGTAAAGCAAAACACGACAAAGGACATTAATTTGTGTCGGGTTTGTGATCGCTGTATGTCTGTAATCTGGAAGAACAAAATTTAATGGAACATTTCACAGTTTCAGAGATTTTTATACCGCCCCCAGCACACATGTGGGATAGTTTTCACCCTACGCCACATTAATAAATACAGTTACAATCACTCTGTGTCTAACAGTCTCTTCCTTGTTGGTGCTCGTCTTTATTTTTCTCCTTTTGTTCATTCAGCTTAGTACTAAATGTAACTTCTGTTTGAAGGACACCGGTTCACATCAACATATCGACCTATTTGGGAACCAGTACAACAGAAAACAGTCCAACCTAGTGGTACTGTAGCCCCATCATGCCAATTTAGATGCTATCACTTCCTGTCTGGAGTCTACCTGTGGATGTACTGACAGCTGTCACTGGGTCACTTTGATGCTGAGGAAAACTTAAAAACAAGAAAATTCTCAGGGAAGTTTTGAAGCATCTTTGTTTCTGTGATTCTAAGCAGATTTATGGATGTTTATTTGCAGTGAACATGTCACACTCAGTGATGGTAATTCGTTTGGTGTCTGCCTGTTGTGATCTGAGGAGGATTATAACCTGTGGCTGCCACACACTGCCTTGGCCCTCCATGCTTTCCTTTAACTCTCACCGATCCTCGAGGCTTTGTCCTGCTCACTGCCCACATCTTGTAAGTTAAAGGCTGTGAACTTAGACTTTAATTCTGGAGGATTGCGGTGATTATTTCATCCCCCTCAACCTTCCCTCCTGTAATGTTAATCCCATCCAAAGCCAACAGCCAGATAGCACAGCACACATTCAAATCCAGGTAACAGTCCCCTGATCTCCAGTCATCCTGAAGCAGCCCACTTGGTCATTACTGAATTTAAAAGATAGAGGCCTTGTATAATTCACGATGAAGAGAATTTAATTTAACCAGTATTAAGCAAGTTTATAAATTATACACCACCTAAGATAGAGCTTTTGCTTTTGACTTCAAGTCCTGGGAGCCAATGACTGTCCCTCGGGTGTCTGAAAAAGCAATTAGGTTTACCTGCTGTCAGATTCATGATAACTAATAAGAAAGCAAAAATAAAATGCACCAGTGGTTACATTATTTAACCTCATGGTCTGAAATTATCTAGTACGCATGGCATGGAAAAAGACTTTGTATAGCACTGCAATTCGCAGCTATGATGGACTGTGGAATAAGAAATTGTTTGTATTCATCCACATCTTTCATAGACAGAAAGTCTTGTATGCCAACTGGATGAATGAGTATTCGCTGGGCAGGGGCGCTGATTCAGAGAGTACGAAGAAATGAGAGTCTACACTGTAAAAACAAAAAGTCAGGAACAAACTTTAGACGTTTATCTCCAGTCATTGCATCAGATTTCAACAAGTGCAGATGAAAAACTCTTGAGAGGAGGTTCTGAAATTTTGAAGAATGTTCAAATATCACAAACAAGTGTAGCTGCTTGGCTGAAGAGGAAGGGTTGGTGTATCAATGAAAGTAAACTGGAGACTCAGTGACTAGATGATGAGGTAACTTTTTCACACCAGTACCTTTAAAGTAAAATAAATTACTGTCTACATTGTTTTTAACTGATCCTGCATTGGTGACTCAGTTGTTAGCACCGTTAGCAGAAGTAGAAGATCCCCGGTTCACATCCCAGTTAGAAGCCCTGGGATCTTTCTGTGTGGAGTTTGCATGTTCTCCCTGTGCAGCGTGGGTTTTCACCAGGTACTCCGGCTTCCTCCCACAGTACAAAAACATGCTGAGGTTAACTGATGATACTAAATTGTCCGTAGGTATGAATGAGAGTGTGCTTGGTTGTCTGTCTCTATGTGTAGCCCTGTAATAGGCTGGTGACCTGTCCAAGGTGTCCCCTGCCTTCGCCCGAGTCGGCTGGGATAGGCTCCACCCCCTCCCCCTACCCCCGGTGACCCTACAGAGGATTAGGCGGTATGTAGATAATGGCCATTTAATAATTTAATAATTGGCCAATGCTCCTTAGTTACACAGTCTTGTTGAGCATTTCCTTCTCCAACTAAAAATATACACACACCTAATAAATTACACCCACTTAGACGTTTGTGCTCCGAATTGGCCTTGATTTACAGTCATGTCTCTGGAAACAAAGACGGATTCTTTCTGAGCCTCATCAAGTAATTATTTGATCATTAGCTGCTTTTCTATAAACCACATTCACAAGTGACAGCGCTGACAGTCGGTGCTGATCAGAAACCTGAAGGGCCCTCTGAAAGGACGTTAACAGTACAGGGATGTTTTTCTACCTCAGGTATTTGAATCTGAGATCAAGACATGACAGTAAGACAAACGCAGAGACTGGCTTTAGCCTTTAAATCTATTTATATGCACATACATTTAGACATTTTATACAAAGAGCCATTTCAATGTTGAGTCCACTTTTCCAGATGTAAAAGTAAGTTAACAGATGATGTCAGAAGAAATAAAAGTGATAAATCTACTATTTGCTTTCACAGCCCTTTGAGATAACAACAGCATCACGTCTATGAGCCAGTGACAGAATAAACATACAGTAACTCATCCAGCCTTCTCAGCAGCTGCATCTAGTTCATGTTGGGTACAGGAGCGTTCTGTCCTGGATGTTTGTGACATCAGTAGGAGTTAAATCTGCAGACTGATGGTTCAGTTTGAGACCTTCCAGTTCCACTGATCAAAGTCTTGGCTGATGGGCAGTGTGTGTTTGGGTTCACTGTCTTGTTGCAGAATGAAGTACAGCCAATGAGACTGGAGGAAGTGTTTTCCAGCCAGACAGAATGTGTGTGTGTACGCTTCTGAATTCATCCTGCTGCTGCATCATCTGTTCCATCATCAATAAAGAAGCGGCCATGAGCTGGACTGGTTTGGATAATCAGCAGTTCTTGTCTTCCTCCATCACTTTGGGAACAGTTCATTCTGGTCTCGTCTGTCCATAAAGTTTCACTCCAGAACCCTTCTGGCTTGTCAGAGCTTTGGGATTCCTGCTGCTGATCAGAGGTTGGATCTTGTTCTACGGCTAAATCTAGATTGATGCTTTGCTTTTAGGGTTTTTCTTCACAGCTCAAGGGTTTTTCCCCTGCAGGTATTTTCCATGTTCAACCTGCCATGTGTTTATGCTGAAGTCCATCAGTGGTTTCTTTCTCTTTAGAGCCCTCCACACTGCTCTACTTAAAGCACTCTTTTCTTGCAATGTGTTTCTCAGACACTTCTTTGTTTTCCCTTCTTAGAACTGTTTCATGTCAGTTCCCTGGTCTTGTGTTGCCCTCTGGCATCAGTTGCAATCTCAACAGATGAAAAGACAGACTGCAAAGACATCTAGGTACTTGCTACCCTTTCATGTGAGAACAATCCAGGAAGAATGGCCTGGGCAACGAGTTCCACCTGACAGTCAGTCGCTAACTTACTTCTGTACACCTGGAAGTAAACATGCCACAGTGACTTCTGTGTGAGAGGAAAATGTACGTGAATATTATACAGATACAGGTCATTTCATTTCACACTCATCTTTTGAAATTCTAATCCAAACACCTTAAGTTACTGGCGACTAGATTTACTGTCTCGTGGTTGTACGCAGTGAAGCTGCAGTTTCCATCCATGTCTGACCAGGCTCACATAATGTACTGTATGTAGTGAAGACTTTAATAGATGGGTCCCCAAGATTAGTGTCCCAAAATCAATATCTGACCACAAGTAACATATGGTCACAATCTCTCCTGCTGCTCCTGAGTTATGGTGTTAAATTACCTTTCTGGATATTAAACATTATGACTTCATTATTTCATCCTTTTAGACATCAGTAGGAAGTTTTGTCACAGTTAGCACATAAATCCTTGAGTTGTGGCCAATACAGTGTTTTGCGAGGACACAGTGACCTTTGACCACTAAATTGTAATCACTTCACGACTGACTGGATGGATGAACCCTCCATTAACTCACCAACAGACTTCCTGAACAGCAGCTTTGAAGCTCATTGAGGATGCTCCAGCTGGCGCCATCTTGGTAATGCAAGAATGAGTAAAGAGGTGGAATGTGAGTGGAGCTCAGAATAGCTGTAGAGACCATCCGGTTTTTTTGTACCAGGCAAGGAACAAGATTATTTCTGCTGTAAAGTCTGTTGGGATAAACTTGTCTCTGAAACCAGCCTCAGGTGGCCATTCAAGGAACTGCAGTTTTTATGAAATGAAATTCCCTCAAGGAGGTTTTGACGAATTGTGTTCACAAGAAAGGGATGGGTGTGAGGTCACAGTGGTCTTTGACATTTGACAGCCAAATTCTAGTGAGTTCATCTTGGAGTTCACATAAATAATTGGGCCAAATGTGAAGAAATTCCCTTCAGGTGTTCAAGAGACGTCATGTTCACAACAATGGATGAAGAACTCCAAAACACAACGTGTCCAGTCACAGCTTTCACTGACAGGGAGCATAAAAACATGAAGTGTGACTCTGCTGTTAACTTCATCTTGACCATCACTGTACAGTGAAGGTTTCTGGGTATTTTTAGCCAAATACAATGCATGACGGTAAATGTCCTAGTGAGTTAACAACTTCACATATTGAGTTCAGTAAAAGAACACTTTGACATTTTGTCAACGATGTAGATGATTTAAGTTAACATGACTAAAACTGCAGGCTGCTATGATAGAAGTTGAGCTGATTTTGCAGCAGAGAGCTGGTATGTCTGGTATCCATGCAGTGAACTCCACTATTCACATTATATTTTGATAATATCATCAAAAAAAGAAATATAAATACCCTGTGAAATCTATCATTTTAAATGTTTTTTCCTAACCATGAGTGTGATGACAGCAGTCCTTATCTTTTGGGTTATGTTGGTGTTTTTACAGTGTAATATGGAACTTTCATGGACTGACTGTCTCTCTCTCTCAAAGACACACACAGATCAAACATTGAATTAAATCTAATTCATTGTTAAGTGCACTATCAGTTACTGCACAATCAAACTGCTTCGTCTGGATTTCTTTAGAGACCAGTGCTAATTAAAACAACTTTAAAATGCCTTCAGAGAAAAATAATAATCCATTTAAAAAATGATGAACCAGACTGCCGCAGTAGATGTCCCTCAACTCCCCAAATAATGAAACGCTCACCAATAAAGTGCAGCTCTGTTTAATGGAGAATGATGATTACACGTAGACGACTGTAGTAAGTCATAAATTTGAAGTTGCTCTTTCATTCCATATGCAGTAGCACACGTAGTAAAACTGGCCATTAATCACAGCGGCTCCACACATTAAGAGCATCAGCTTGAGAAGGAAGTGCTGGGGAGCGGCAGCTTTGAGCTGCTGTCACAAAGAACTGCTGAAGCGCTCGACGCAGTAAAAGTCATAATGAGGTCCTGTTAAAAAAAGTCTCACAGTCGGCACATTTCTCACGACGTTTGAAAAACTTTGACAGTGACAAATTCTATGAAGCGAGTGCCAGCGAGAGCTACTGGTGGAAGTTAGGTCTGTATCTAACTTCCACCAGTAGTTAGATACAATTCAGTTCTGCTGTCAAATATACAGGAATCACAGACTTTAAGGCCATGCCTGTACACTGAAAATCAGTATCCACAGCATGTCCATATGGAACAGTAAAGGGTGTAGTTTACGATGATGACATGCTCTGGTTCTCACAAACAGCCGGTTGCCTGCAGCTCTTCCTCTCACCAACCACCCCTGGTGACTCTGGTCTTTGCTCTGCCTCCCTGCAATATTTAACACTGACTCTCTGTCCAAATAGATCTGATCTGTCCACATCCTGTTGTACACACCCATTATACTGAACCACAACACAAACCGCTGGTGACAAACTAACCTTCTCTTCACAATAAAAGCCTAGTCATTTGGGTGGACAGTAATTTAACACACCTCATATTCAACCTTAATATTAGGGCTGATAATCTTTGGATATATGATTGATTATTATGAGCTGATCCAGAATCAATTCAAGTTGACTCTTGATTTAGGTAAAAGAAAGGTTCTGGCTCATACTCCTGCGCACCGTGTGTCAAACCATTTCCTCCTGCCCTTTGCCCACTGAGCTGCACATGAAACAAACCTGACAGATAGACTTAGTGGCTGTGATGAAGGTCACTGTGTGACTAACAGAAATGAGTGTGAGAGGATGCAGTTTGTTATTCAAGTCAACTTGGAAGCATCTTACAGGTTTTTTCCAGCATGAAAATGATGAGAGGAAAGTGTAGTTTTCTGGCATCACAGCATCACTGATAACATGTTTTTAGAAGTGGTGGAGTGCTTTATAATGTTGTCACTAACATTACACCTGAGTGCTGCTGTAGGGTAAAGTTCAGTCAGGTTTTGTTGTGACGCGTGTCGTCATTTGGTCTTGGCTGTTTGTGCTGGAGTTTGGTGCTTCACTCCGTCACAGTTTGTCTGTAGGTGTTGCGGCATTCATTTAATTCATATGTGACCTTTTGTCATCTTGGGTGTCTATGATGTAAATCTGCCGCGTTGCTTTTCTGTACACACAATACCTGTGGCCCTGTGATGGACTGGCGACCTGTCCAGGCTGTACTCTGCCTTCACAGTTAGTCAGCTGGGTCAGGCTCCAGCCTCCCCGTGACTCTCTACAGGAAAGAGTGGTGTGAAGATAATGGATGGATGGAAGAAGCTGCTCCTCCTGAGGTTTGGGGGAGTTTTTCCTCATCTGAATTCAGGTTCAAAGAACAGACTGGAAAGCCCTTTGGTAAAAAAGTGATTTGTGATATTACACAATTTAAATAAAATTTACTGAATCCCTTAAACTTGGCCTCCATTTTTACATGAAATGACTTAAAGCTTACAGGCATTTTATTCGTTTTATTCTGTGGTATTGATATTTTAAAACCACCCACACCAGATCAATGCCTTTTAACACATAATAGCAAAGTTTTCAATGAGCCCATATTTAAGTATCGACAAAGTACTTCACACACATCTTGCAAAGCTCCCAAGCATGAGAGAGCTATGCACCACCCAGGTGATGCAGTAAAGCTCTGGCAGCTGAGCTCCACCTTTACCCTTCCATCAAAATGACATTATTAACTGATATCATTCCAAAAACTATTCCACATTTGTGAATTGAGCATTTTAGAACTGCAGAAAACAGGAACTGTGACTCCAGTATGAGATGAACTTTACCTCTGCTCTACATGGCTGCAGGTCAGTAAGGAGAGTGTTATGCTTTCCATGTCCAAGAGACCCCACTAGGGTTTGCATCACGTACATTTTGTCTTCTGCCCAGGTCTGTCAGAGTCCACATGTAAGCCTCCGTAGGAATCTGTGTGCAGCTTAAGACTAGGCAACATGCTTGGCAGTAGTGTCCATGCCCTGAAAATGTAGATGCCGACCTACTGTATGGACTGTAATGTAAGGAACAGAGTCCTCTTCAAGTGGACTAGAAGTAGGATAATTTCAACAGCTACCCATATGTCTTGCCCAAATTGTCCGTGTGCATGTCCACAACGGGAGTACAATCAAGGCTTGAACAGTAATAACAGCAGGAATGAGTCAAACTAAAGTGCAAACCTCAGAGATTCAAGTTGACTCCAACACAGCCACACCTATTGATCAGTGAAGCACAATGACTTCTTTGGCTTAATGAAGAACGTCCCAGGTTTGCCCCAGTCACCCAGGGTTACCCACCAGGGCCACAGCAGTGTGGAACTGCATCTCTTCATGACGTGGCACAGCACAGTGCAATTAAAGCAGCAGGTCTGTGGAAGACCAGTCTGAGAGTTATCTGGACCTGGAGGAAACATTTAAGATCTGTCCTACAACAGTAGTCAAGCATTTACCAAAGATACAAAGAACAACTCTGACTTTGCAGTTTGCAACACCTTGTCATGAACCAACCTCTCCAAATGTTGATGTTCAACATGGTGCCATACTTCCTTGTAATGTGACCAGTAGTTGTCACCGTACAGTGTCTTGTTCTGGACCAGAATTTGGTACAGTCTGACCCACTGTGCAGACAGACTGACTAATAACGGACCATTAAATTCCCACCAACATCCTCAGGATATGCCATCAGCAAAGCAAACGGCTTAGCAAGCACTGCTTCAGAGGATGATCATACTTGGCTGTATTTATGTCACAGCCAGCACAGAGCAGTCTTACAGCTCATCATGGGTCATCAGTTCAGCTTCAATCTGAGGACAACGACGCAGCGAAATGGGAAAAGAAAATCACTGGGCCACTTTCTGCTCAATGATTCAAACCAGCTCATTTAAAGGCCAGCCATGATTACAGCTTTAGTTCCGTTAATGGTTCGGGTTCGATGACAGATATCATAGTAATACAGCCTTTAGACATTCCAGCCTTTTCATTAAAGATCCATCGTGGTCGAAGAGTAAATGCTGCCGAACCACAACTCCATTTAAGCAGTCTGTACATCACCCCGAAGAGCTGCTAACACTGCTAAAGGATTTATTCTGGGTTTCACTGCAGATTTCCATGATGGTCTGAAGACTTTCCAGCTTTACTAAACTTAGAAAACCTGGTGCTGAAAGAAGAAACTTAGCTGAAGCTAAACCTACATTTAGAAATAGGCTTCTAAAACCAGTACTTTGTCCCCTTTAGTCAGAGTGCTGACGCGTAGCAAATTAAAGCATCCAAACAAAATTTAGTCTTCACAGCTGGTCAGCACTAAGTTGTCAGATGTTCCAGTCCTCAACGTCCACTATTTATTCAGACTGTCCATAAGTCCTGTCCACAGCACCTTCATTCTGCCTCATTTTGCCTGACTTTGCAAGCCAAACAGATGAGCTTTAAAGGCCCAGCACAGCAGAAAGAACCAATCACTGCTATGGCACAATGGCCAGACCTGTGCTTGATAAATGAATGGTACTGTACTTATCTTTGCTGACCTGTTGCTGACAGTGAATGATGATAAGAAATAAAGTGGGCTTGTCGGTCACTGAGTTTTGGAGGGCCTCCAATGCAGCTCTCTGGGGTGAGATATTAGTGTAAAATCCAACGTAGGTGAGAATCTTCCAGCTTTAAAAGATGCCATCTGAAAGTCACAAAGCTGTAGTGCTGACAGATAAACACTCCTCTATGCTTAGTGGGAGCCTTTTAGAACTTCTGGACCGATGCCACAACTGGAAAAAAAAGCTAAACATTAGAGAAGCGAGTGGCAGTAAATCTCCTTTATTATTAATCACATCCACACTGATTTTTCATGACTCACACAGCCAGTGGTGCCTGGATGTGAAGGCACAATGAATGTAATCACAGTATAACTAATGTGGCTTATCGTAGCATGTGTCACCATCACCTATACGCCTCTTAAAACACACCTTAGCAATGATTCTTCATTCCACTAGAGTTGAATGGGCTCGACTGTAAGACTGATGAAGTAAACCTGCAACCACCATGTTGATAGTGAAGCAGCCAGTACAACATATCTAGTAGGGGATTCTCCTCAGAGCTCCTATATATCAGCCAGGACAGGCAGTTAAACTTCTCACACTGTACCTTGCCTTTAATTGATCAATGACTGACAGTGCTGCTGACGATCGCTTAAGAAACCTGTTTGAAATTTGCACCACTTGTTATCAGATTCTTAAAATCTGCATCATCCTCACAAATCCAGATGATTTGTCTGCCATCAGAGATTATAGAATTTCCTCCTTTGATATCTTCATTTGTTTTACTGACTATTAAGTGTCCAAATCAGTGTGTATGATTGTTTTGTGACAATACAAGATTCATCCAGTACTGTTGTTCCTATATTTCCCACAAATTACACTATTCTGTCTGTATATTTGACCCAGAAACAGTTTCTCAAATGAATTACATCCTAAAATTATTTCAACACTGTTATTACAGCTGCAATGATTAGTCAGTTTATCAGATCATGAAACAATCAAAGACTCTTTACCAGTTTGTCTAAAAGTAAAATTGGACTGTTGGATACTTATGAAGATGTCCTCTTGGACTAAGGTTCACTACAAAGTATTTTTAAGAACATGATCATTAGCTGAAGCCAGAACTGCAGTGTGAAACTGCTCCTGGTCATTCCATATTAGCCAGTTCTGATATGTGGTTCAGTGGTGCAACAGTTAAGTCTCTGAAGGTCAGAGGATTGAACCCCAATGCCGCCATTTGTTGGGCCCTTGAGCAAGGCCCTTAACCCTTCCTGCTCCAGCGGTGCCGTACCATGGCTGACCCTGCACTTGAAAGAACCAATGGCCTGAGCGACAAAAAGAAACTCACTTCCCTTAAAGGAGAATTACACTTTATTATAACCTGTTGTATTTTCCATTTGTATCACTTTTGTGGCTCTATGGGTTTTACTAAATTTGGAACTCTTTGCCTGCATTGTAGAGTCTCTGGGAAATTAGGTGTCAGCTTGGATATGGAACGTCTTAAATGAGGGCAACCAATGCAAACACTTAGAGCCACAATAGGAACTAGAAAAGCACTCAGAGAGCACAGACCTCCGCCAAGCAGCTTCAGTCCACCCCCAACACAATCTCCCAATGACAAAGTATTATTGTGTAGTCTGGCCAAATTAACACTGCACAGGACACAGAAATATATGTCGGTTCTTTATTCTGAACAAATTAATTGGAGGATGCTCAACGGATAAAATAAGTAGGATAAAACAAGAAATGTTCCTCTTGAGAATTTGGTTTGATTTTACTAAATAGGACTTCTGTTGCAGCTGCGTTTGAGGACAAACAGCTCTATGTCAAAAACAACTACTTAGTTTTAACAAGACATCCCAATTTACAGCTTTGTGACAGAAAATAAGCACCAGGAGATTTCAGCAAGATCAAATAAGGCTAACCTTAAGGCCAAGTACAGTGTAGTTCCAAGTAGCCTAGAGTGGCTATAAGCTAGCTAACCAACAGTATGGTAGCTACCTGCTTTACAAACGTTATATTAGGGCTGGTCCCAAATATTCACATATCCTAATATTCGTTGGTTGTGGTGGTATTCGGATAGTAATCTTAATATTCAAATAGTCCAGCACGCCGCTGACGGGCGTTGCCAAGGCTGCAGTACCCCGCCGAGCGCTGCCAAGCATCGCCGAGGCTCTAGAACGCCAGCCTGGTTCTAGTACGCGGACCTGCCAACTCCAGTGTCAAAAACTCAGAACGCTTTACAATAGCACCGTGTTTCAACTTTGGGTCGATCAAAATAAAAGTAGAAAAGCACTCAGAGAGCACAGACCTCCACCAAGCAGCTTCAGTCCACCCCAACACAATCTCCCAATGACAAGGTATCCTCAAATTTAAAAGAAAAATCCTGGATCCAGACGGTGATCCGGATCACTCCCAAAATGTCATCATTTGTTCCTCGTCCTATTTCACACATTTCACGAATCCGTTCATAACTTTTCGAGTTATTTTGAACACAGACAAAACAAACAAACAAACCAACGCCGGCAAAAACATAAAAACATAACCTCCTTGGCGGATGTAAATACGCCTCACATTAAATCTACCAGATGTCCCCCTATGAGGACACCAACAGAATACCTGAGCAGAGCCAGCAGCACATGCCACTGCTCAGCACTGAAGTAATTCTGAACTGAAACTATTCATCATTTTGTATGTTAAAAAAATCTGATCTATTTTAGCGACCAACACCATCATCTTCACCGTCCACTTTATCAGCATCATCGTCATCATCATGTCCTCTTCCACAGCAGGGTGTCAGTGGTAATCACTGCTCCAGCCACTGTCTGAATGCTGATTACCTGCTACTTGATTGCAGCAGACCTCATTCTCAGTCTCCGTAGAGGTCCCATGTTCAGCCTAATTGACAATCTTGTTAGCTGGTGCAGCACCAGGGTGGTCTGCTGCTTAGTGAGACATAAAACAAAGGCAAGAGCTCCACATCTCTGCCACAGCTGATATGTCACCCCGAGAAATACGAGCACTAGTCTTTAAAAACAGGCTCCACCTGTTAGTGACGTAGCTAAAGAACTATCTGTGATACAAGCCTCAGCAAAATGTGGGGTGACAGAGAGACAATAGTACCTCAGTTATTGTCCAGATGTAAAATGACTTCACTCTACTGGTCATGGAAGAAGCCAAACCAGGCCAGCAGCAGATACAGCTTACTGCACAGGAGTTTGATATTCAGCCTTTTTCCAGGTAGTGGTATATATTTATATATTTTTTTCATCAATTCCCAGTAAAATAAATGATTTAAAATGTGCTACTATGGCTCTGCCAGCAGTTCCACATAGTAGTTCTCAGTCGTCTCAGATTACTAATATGGTGTCAGTATCAGCCTGTCTACAAAGCACGAGACTAATACAGGGAAAACCATGATATGCTACCATCAGTCTTTAGTGATGTAACCATTTAAACCATTCCAATGACCTTTCTCTGACTTTAACCCAACAGCCTAAACTTTACAGAAGTCTAAATATAGAGGCAGAAGATCAAGAAAGACAAAATAAACAGTCTTGGTTCTGGACAGTGATGAAAAACTGTCATTCTGAGGAGCATCAACAGGGAAACACCTGCATGTGTCACCATAAAAACAACAACTGATGTTCAGGTAACCTGTTCTCTAATCTAGTTACACTGTGATTGCAAATAATCATACACCTGCTTCCCCATCAGGACAAAACAAGTGGCCACATAGTGTCAATAGTAGCTTTCATATGCCACATACTGTTTCATCCATCATGTTTCATCTCTACTGTGAACATGTGACTTGACTGTTTGGGTCAGTTACAGTCATAACTGCCTGGAGGAACTGAAGGGACGGTCGGCCTTTAGTTCCAGCTGACTTTTAGTTTGCTAAATGTCACATAATGTCACTTTACATCTCGGTATTAGCATGTCTTTGAGTTAATCCAGCCAAGAAAAAGCTAAAACTGTACCGCTAAAGATAAATGAGGCTACCTGCTGGTTGGTGAATTAGTGAGGAAGGATGGAAGGAAAGGCTGCACGTAGAAAGACGAGAGCATCTGTCTGGTCTCTCTGTGCTCACTGTGACCTGTAAGGTGCATTGAAACTGCTACCTCTGTGATCAGCAGCATTTTGTCCAGCTGGTGCTGCGGGGACGGTGAGATACTCCAACATTGCTCCCAGGGGGGCAAATTAGCCCGACTGGATGAGTGAGGCTGGGCGCTCACACAGCACAGAGACTGTACTTCCTATCCCACAGCGCTGTGCTCTGATCTGCCTCCATTCTGTCTCTATCATTCTGCCGCTTTGGCTTTGGGGAGGCACAGGAAAGCCAAACTGTAATGCCATGCCTCGAGGTCAAAACAATGAGCACTTACTTTGTGTTTGCTGCAGTGTGACCTAAGCGCCGTCCACAGATCTGCTGAGTGAAAACATTAGCACGCACGCTGGGCAGACTGCCTGCACTCCAGTAATATAATCAGCTTGGTGTTCAGCCAGAGCAGACATTTAGGGCAAACGTTGAGTCGGCGCGACAATAAAATTGTGACACTGGCCGGCCTAATGAGATTAATTCTTTCCAGTGCGGGCACAACATCAAACTCAAATAATCTGCTGTCAAAGAAACCACACAGCCCAGAATAGCACAGCACCAACCTGTTGATGGACACTGTAGATTCAGCAGCGGAAACACTGCAACCAGTAGAGCTCACTCACAGAGCACCTCACTGGACGGTGAAGTGTGCAGATCCATGCATTGATCTGAGATTTAAAAGACTCTCCTGGTGCAACATCAGCCAATCAGGGAACACAAGGTCATGAATTCATCCAGAACTCTAATAACTTCTGCATCCCTCAGTGACAAACAGACAGTTTTCAGCAGGTACAACATTGCTTTTCTTTCCCCAAATGACCCATGATGTGGTGAAACTGTAGACAGTTAAGTTTAAGTGTAATCAGCTTGCAGACAATTGGCTGAACTCCACTCCAGTCCTTGAAAAAGCGCCATGGTTTCTTTCATATCTGTCACTTTCTAAGAGTAAGGAGCACTTTTTGGACGCTTAGTTCACAGTAAAAGCTTTTTTTTTAATTGTGCAGATCCGAGGCCAGTGTGGACACTTTTAAGTTGATTTGCCAAACTGCTGCTATGAAAATCAAGAAGACGAGATCCAGCCTTTGATAAAGCTCATATTTTCTTCTGCAACGAGCCAAACTTTGCTCAGTCTTCAAAACTACACTCTGAGAAAATAAATGCACTCAGCTCAGATTATTGGAACACTTTGTTACTTTATGTGCTATTTATAAAAATCCATTGCCACTGACCCTCTGTGAGAGAAACTGGAAACGACGGCTGCAAGAAGGCAACAGGAAGCAACAAAGAAGGAGGCCAATCTGAACTTTACAAAAGCAAACAATTATTGATGACATGGTGGCACGGAGCTTCAAAGTCTCCTATTTATAGGCATCACAGATGGAGACGCGGGGAATGGAAGTGTTTCTCCCAAACTGAAGACTTTCAGAAATAGAAAAGATGACTGGAGGGCTTTGGAAAATCAGCAGAATATTAAAGAAAGGGTCGATGAAGGAGCTTCATCATCTGCGGCTGTTTATAATGTGTTGCTGTGGAGTGCAAACTTTCTTGCTAAGTCTTAAAAGAGAGTCGAAATAATCAAGACAACTTTGTGTCTCAGTGATCAGTGGGGGGAAGAAGTACTGCAGTCCTTCACTGGAGTAAACGTAGCGATACAGCAACGTAAATATACTCAGTTATTAACAGTGAAGCGTCAGTGTGTTACTGTTGGAGCTGCTGCAGGTTTAAACCACTTTATAAACACTTTTATTGACAGATAGAAGATAAATCTGAACGCTAATACCATGATTAATGGGAGAAGAAAGGAGAAACAAACTTCTGATCCACAAATCTGTTCTCACTGTTTGGACGTTTTCCTCTAATCTTTGATTTTTCCTGAGATATTGAATCATTTTGAACACAATGACGTTTCACTGGGGGGCGGCTGAGGCTCAGGTGGTAGAGCGGGTTGTCCACTGATCGCAAGGTTGGTGGTTCAATCCCCGGCCCCTCCGCATGCCGAAGTGACCATAGGCAAGACACTGAACCCCAAGTTGCTCCCAATGGCAGGAAGGCACCTTGCATGGAAGCTCTGTTGCCATTGGTGTGTGAATGTGTGAATGAGAAACACTGTAAAGCGCTTTGAGTACCACTAAGGTAGAAAGATGCTATGTAAGTACAGACCATTTACTATTCATTGAAATCAAACTATGCGAGAAGTTTAGAGGTAAAAATCCCCGTTGGGTGGAGCTGTTAACGTCTCATAGACATCTGATATGTGACCCCGACTACACACTGCTTTTTGTGAGACGTCAAACAGGTTGGTTTAATCTTTAACAATATGCTGTATTTGAAAAGCTGTCATTTTATACACGCTGTCAGTCAGCTCACTAGTAGCTACAACTGTCAGGTAACTGTAAAGGGACAGAGAGGACAATAATGGAAGAGTAAAGAGGAAACAGTCAAGTGAAGTTCAAATCACTCTCGACTGAGTACCACCACTGACAGTAATGTTTTTCAAAAAGCTTCAGTTTCGCCAACATGGAGTCATACTTCAGCGTACACGAGGAGAAAGCAATGATATCATACATCTTTCACTCAGGCAGATGGAGCTCGGGGCGCCTACTTGGTAAAATGCTGCATTATTCTCTTCTTTTTCATCGTGCTGGAGGCTGCAGAATAAAACACATCATCCATGTCTGGCATCTTAAGTATGTGTTGAAGTGCTGCTGCAGGAGACGGAGGAACGCTTCAGACACGAACCTCGCTCATAAAACAAGCTGTCGACTGAAAACAAACAGGCTTTAAGAAGCTTCTTTTCAAGTCCTCTGCCTGTGTTTCCTTATATTTTAACACGAGGATGCAATATACTGTTGGCTAATACATCTCAGACGGATGCATGAGTTAATGCATGTACTGGTATTGTTCTGATGACTGATGCAGAGAAGGATGTCGTCACAGAGCTGTTAGTTTAAAGTCAAATACCTGAATCCTCAACAGGTCTAACTAAGCATGAACTTGTCCAGGAGAATGTAAGGTCCTGGTTTTAGTTCAGAGTCTATATGTGGTTGTTAAAAAGAGATATTAATCACTCTACATGTCAAAAAAAATCTAAAATTACAAACTAAGTCGACTGACACGAAACTAATCAGCAACGTTACTGATAATCTGATAAATCAATCTGAAGACATGTGAAAGCAAAAACAGTGACCCGTGTCAGATTCTAGCCTCAAATGAGAAGCTTTCCTGCTTTTATAGACACAAACTATTGTGAAATAAATATATGTTGGAGCATCTAAATTTACAGAACACATTTAAAGATGTGTCATTTCACAGATTAATTTAGAACATAATCAACAGAAGAATCACTTATGAAGACGACTGTTAGTGATAGTTTATCATCCTGGTATCAGCCACAACAGTCAGATCTATCAGTCACCATAACAGATCACTGTGTCTAACTGTATCTGCTACTATAAACAGATGATGAGCAGTTATCATATCAGCCACAAGGAACTCATAAATCTCAGTTACTGTATCGTCCAAAACAGACCAATACTTATTGGGTGTCGTCGCGGCAACAACAGTTATCATATTGGTAAACATGAACAGATACTGATCAGTTAACCTGTCAGCCGTAGATCGTTATAGGTTATCTTAATAGCTTTAACAAACACATAATTATCAACCAAAACAAACACATACTGAGCTTTTATCATATCGGCCACAAGAAATTAGACAGTTATCAGTGGTTGTATCGACTGCAACAAATAATTATCAGCTAGTGAACCTACCACTAGAGGTAGTTATTGAACTACCTAATTATCTCTTGTTGCAGATATTTGTTGTATCAGCCACAACAAATATATGATTCCTTAGGTATCCTCAGGAAACAACGCAATATTACAACAACTTAGAGTCCTTTCATTGTCATTTTGACAGTAAAATGACAAACATTCACCTGCTCCAGCTCCTCAAATGTGAGTATTTTCAGGTGTTCTTTGTCTCTTATGATAGTAAACTGATAATCTGTGGATTTCAGACTGATGGTGAGACAAAAACACACACATGAAGACCTTACAGGGTTCTTCTGCACGTTCTAGTGTCACGTATAGACCACATACTTAGATAGTTCATCAAGAAAACAATCAGCAGTGAAATAATCACTCCTGTCAGCCTCTCACGGGGGCAGAAACCCAGATAGATTTGAGTTGTGTGTGAACAACAAGAGAACAAAGCAACAAGGATTTTAACGCTGCATCTGATAGAAAAGCCACCTGAGAGACATCAAAGCAGAGACTGGAACAGCGACGTTCCATAGTTCCTATTTTGTTTGCTTTCCCATGCAAGAGGGAAATGATCGCTGGAGTCCCAAATGGAAAATATCACCAGAAAGAAATCAGAAAGAAAAGGTGGAGGAGAAGTAGAAGAGTTGGTTTGTTTTCTACCTGGTGATGTGTTTTAGGGCTGAAACAATCAGCTGATCCATTGACTGGTTTTTCTATTTGACATCATTTGATCATTTCAGTTCAAATGCCATCAGTTTGCCAGTGTCAGGGTCTTGATTGTAAGGTTTCCATACTTTACTGTCCAATCATAAAAGTGTCAGCTTGGCTCTGGAGAAAATGCTACTTCCTTTATTTCTCAACATTTCAATAAAGCATAAACTATTTGCAGCCCTTACATGGGTTCCAGTGTGTTTTCAGAGCGTAATAACTTCACCGTCAGCAGTCCTCTCTCCTCTAACGTGCTACAGCATAAATTCCACGCATGTATTGATACAGAAAATCATCAACCACATATTAGGGGAAAGTTGTCAGACTTCATAATCTGCTGCTCTGCTCGGCCTGACACTGTGACCCATTTAAGTCAATAGATCTGAGGAGAATTCAGGATGTAAACTGTTCCTGTTCCCCGGAGAGCTCAGAGGTGTGTTCATCTGCCTCCGCTACACTACTGCCTTCTAATCCACCTGAAATGTCACCTTGAGGGAATCGACAAGCCTTTCTCTTGCATGCAGAGCAACCTGGGGATGTGTGTGTGTGTGTGTGTGTGTGTGTGTGTGCGTGTGTGTGTTGCTGACAGTTACTTTCCTTAACATTCATCACTGCTCCTCCTCTGGCTGCACAATAATCCTTATTTTAAAGTGTGAGACAGACTGTGGATCCTGGATGATGTGTCTCTGGGCTCTGAGCAGTGAAGGAGTGTGTGCTGCATTATTCAAAGTTCAACCTCTGATTGGAACAGTCACACTAATCCACTTCACACACTGGTGCTGCTCGGCTGTCTAGGTCTTATTTATAGTAGAGGGGACTCCCTGAAGGATCCCCGGGGTGTCCCCATACCTCTCCAGCATGCAGGACCTGTACAGCAGACGTGAGGTCAACCTCCAACCAACCAGGCTGCTCCGCTTACTTTTTCTCCCCCATGTGCAGCGCAGCGCTCCGGCAGCCGCCGCCGCTCCGCTCCGCTCCGTCCCCCGGCGGAGGCATGCAACAAGAATCTCGGTGAGGAGGACACAAATCAGCATGCAGCACGACAAGCATGCCTCCCCCTGCAGTAAAGCATCTACATAAAGTCACACTCACTCATTCCTCTGCACGCATCTCCCATCACGGACAGTACAGAAGAAGGAGACATAAACAGGAGAAGAAGCGGCGGACTGTCAAGTGTGATGCGGAATGAATGTACCTGTAACTCCACACTGTAGCCCTGATAGAAGTGCGTCGGGAACACCGCCAGCTGATGTTGCACTTGGAGGGAAACTGTGTAATCCATTAACCAGAAGATGCTGAGGAGCGACAGGCTGAGCGGAGACGCGTCTGCTGCTGGCAGCGCTACTACACTGTAGTACAATCTGCCGCTGCTCTCCGCCCCGCTGCGCTCCCATTGGCCGCGCGGCGCGCATCAGCCGCGTCAGTTCACTTGGGGCGGCAGGGAGGAAGAGGCAGCATCCATCAGCAAAGATCATCTGCTCACACCAGGCACACACACAGGGGACGGGATGACAGCGGCCAGGACTAGTGGTGAAAAGAACAATTCCATCATTATAGGTGATTAATATGTAGATTATTATTATTAGTAGTAGTAGTGGGTTGTTTACAGCCAGTGTTGAAGAAATGCTGAACTTCTTTACTCCATCAGAACATTCAGACTTAACATCAAAAGGTTCATTTAATTTATTCAGTTGTACTTTTGTACATTTTACTGATGCCCAGTGCTAACCAACTAATCAATCCATCCAAAATAGTAATAACTAAGTACAAACAACTCATGAGAAAAATGAACATTTAAACAAACAGTAAAGTGCAACTTAATATGGCAGAAACTGTATTTGGTGGACTTGAATTTATTTGTTTTGCTCATACAAAAGATGGATGCAGTGACTGTGATGTCACCGACTGGTTTGTAGACTGCTGTTTTGAAGCTTTGATTCTGACGCCATCCAGATCTTTTAAAACCAGATGTAATGAGTTAGTGGTGGATTTTAATGAGAAGGACTATGTACATCACATGGTAGCCACCTGTCAGTCACACACATACTCTGCTTTATCACCTTTTATACCCTGAGTCAGACCATAATTTACAAAATGAATAGCGTCCTGTATTCAAAAAGTCTTGAAACTACCACTTGAGTCAAACAAACTCTTTAGGAAAATCATTACTGAGGTGACAAATCATGTGAGAACTAGGCTCATTTTCTCACTGTCTTCTATTCAGTCAGACTTCTTTCTACAACCAGAGGAGTCGCCCCCTGTTGGCTGGTAGACAGAATGCAGGTTTAAGGCACTTCTGGGTTTACTTTAGGAGGCCACATCCTTCTAGTATGTACAGTCTATGTGAATAAACATGGTTTATGACCTGCAGCAACCAGCCACTACCTGCTGATCAAGATATGTTGGCTTCTCTTCTGGAAAGTTGTCACATCATCCATCTTTATATACAGTCTATAGATGCACTCCACTACCCATACTGCCATACTATACTGTATGCAAATACCAGGATGTCCTACTACATCTGGTCGCATCTTCCAGTATGTAAGCCAGCATGCTTCTCTGGCCATTCTGACCCACAATCCCAGTGAAAGATGCATCACCATGTCTGATGTGAGGATTAAAGAGCTTGAGCTGCAAAGGACGCATTGAAAGATGACATCTTGTTTTACACTCAGGGCAGCTGTAGTACATTCTGAAAAGAAATGTAAGCAATGTAGCAGAGAGCCAGTGTCTTTTAATGCATTTCATATAGTATGCTACAAAAATAGTATGTTGTAATACACAGAATGTCAAATGCAGTGCGCCAAAAATACCAGATGTCTGATTACATCTGCTTAGATTCTGCACAATTCAAGCCAGCATGCTTCTCTGGACATTCAGACCCACAACCCTCTGTCAGCAGAACACATGTCACCCTGTCTAATGCAAATGTAGAGCTTGAACCGCTAAGAGCGCACAAACAGATGACCCCTGTGTTCCAGACTGTGTAAGTGTGAACAAGAGGGTCAAAGTTCCTGTCAAAAAATCATGACAGAGTAGTTTGTCCCAGTTGTACGCAGACTGCATGCAACAGTGTGTGCTTTGAAAGGGAAGCTACAAAACGTAGTGAGAACAAGAAGAAAAAGCACGTGTCCTTGGTGACGCAGGGTGAAGTTCAGCACTGATCGGTGCAAGATTTACCACTTTAACAATATTAAACAGCACCTTGTAGCTACAATGCTAATCTGATCTACAAGTGACAAAAGCTGCTAGAAATAAAAATAAACAAATAAATAAAACCATCAGTAATGCAGGAACTCATATCTGAATGTAATCCTACAAAAGTCCTAAGATATTGAGACTTCATATTTTTGTGTTCCTTAAAGCTCAGTGGACATGATAGTTGTTATAAAGTCATAGACAGATAAATAAATAAACATTTCTCTTTTAAAATACCTGCCCTCATATAAGATAAGATAAGACGGGGTCAAGCTTTATTAATTAGAAGGAAATTCTTTTGCTAGATATTGCTCTGAAAACCAAATCACACAATAAATGCAGAGGCTACTAGAAAAGCAATAACATATAAATCTGATCCATTACTGAGAAAAGAAAGAAGCTATACTGGCAATGACATTGAGGTGATGAGGTCATATCACACATGATGAAGACTTATTTCAAATGACATTGAAATGTATTTGATCATAATAATAAAAAATACACACAAAATTCCATTTTAATATGAAGCACTTTGAATTCATTTGTACTGTTTCTTTGTGGGCTTCATGCTGGCTCAGTTGTAGCAGCGTCACCTCACAGCTAGAAGATCAGTTAGGATGCCTGGGATCTTTCTGTGTGGAGTTTGCATGTTCTCCCTGTGCAGCGTGGGTTTTCACTGGGTTCTCCAGCTTCCTCCCACAGTCTAAAAACATGCTGAGGTTAATTGATGATTCTAAATTGTCCGTAGATGTGAATGAGAGTGTGCTTGGTTGTCTGTCTCTATGTGTAGCCCTGTGATAGACTGGTGATCTGTCCAGGGTCTCCCCTGCCTTCGCCCGAGTCAGCTGGGATAGGTTCCAGCCCCCCAATGTATGACACAGTCATTCAGTGAAAGGATGTCAAGTTTATTTTTAGTAAGCAACGATGAACCATGTACTAAATCTATTAGTATGATGTGAATAATTCACTAATTATGCAGCTCATAAGTAAGTTTCATACTGTGTACGTCCATTTTTATATATTTTCTGAACCAATAATTGGACATTCACACCCTCCTCCCACCATGATGGGCCAGTTGTTCTGTCTCTGTGTTCCTGTCTTTACTTCATGCATATGGACCGATGCAACACTATGAAAGTCAGTGGGGTGAGATTGTCTGAAAAATATGCCCTAACCCTGCCGACCCCGTAGGTGTGATTCCATCCACCTGTTTACCATGTCAGTGAACATCTGCACTGCACTGAGCGGATTCTGCTAATTAAGATATCTTGACCCCCTGGTTTATAAAACTCAACATGACTGGCCATGATGCAGTGATAAACTAATGAGTCAGTATACCTGGCATATAGCACAGCAGTCAGCAGGCATCATCTGCTGGTGTCATATTTTGGTCTGTGGCATCATTCTCCTCAATGATTTATAACACAAGAACACTTAATTGTTCTGACAGATACGTGCTTTGTTTAAACTGACTCTTCCTTGTTTTGTCCTTTCATGGCTCCCTCTTCTTCTGCAGTGGCTGACCTGAGGAATTAATGCCATCAGCTGTTCATCTCCACAAAGCAACTCCTAATATTTGCATAACTGACATTGATTTGCATATTCTTTTGTAGATTTTGTTGAAATTGGGTTAAATCAGTGTCACATTTAGAGTGTAAACACTCTCCAAAATGGTTGGACAGCATTTCATATTAGCTGGTTTGAGAAGCCTTCATAGGAATGTATCAGACTGCTGTTGTTTGTGGTGTGCAGGTAGGGCAGCAGCTACCAGGCTGTATAAACGGTGTGAGTCAAGAGAGGATGAAACAGATACTGATGAGATAAGCTCCAAGAGATGGCCCCGGCACCCCCTTCTTTGAGGTCTGCTTCAGAATGTGGGTTGATGTTTAAAGGCGGTGCAGAGCTCCAGGGCAACATTTATGTGCAAATAGGGTCGGCAATGCAATTTGCAAAATATCTCCGCTGGTGATTATTCCAAGTAGGTCAGAATACCAGGTCAGAACAGAATTGCATTTGGTGGAGAGAGCAAGGGAAAAAAGCTGGAGCAGGCAAAAGTCTTTCATCTGCCCTTGAGCACAGCGCCCATGGTCCAGATGGTTGGACTGTCATGACAAGTTATGTTTGCAACAGGAAACATGTCACATCCCCGGGGGCCTTGTTGCGCCACATTTCCATTTTCGGCATTTATCCAGAGCTCCTTGCAGTTAGCAGTCAGGTAGGCGTGAGGTAGCAGAGTACCGGGCCCAAAACTGACGCATCAGCTGCTGTGGAAATCAAACCTGTGACCTTCCAGTTAGGTGCAGAGCCGGCCTCACTGCCAGGACGCCCGGCTCCCTCTGGAGAAGTGTTCTTTGATCACAGCTGCATATTGGCCACCGAACGGAGCTGTGAGAAGAGAAAATGTGTCAGGGCTAGATGATCTATTTTTGTACATTTGTAGACTCCTTTGCATCTCATTGCTGCGTACTCTGTTGTGAATATATTCATGATATGTATTATGGAGGAGTGGTTGTAGCTGAGCACTGAATATTAATTCTTCCCTCTTTTACATCGTTTCCAAAATCGGATTCCCGCCTCCTTTATCGGCTTAGCTGCATCTTTCCATCAGTGTATTTATGGTGCTCTTTTAATAGTTAGTCATAAATTGCTGCACTAAAGACTCCCACTGAAATAAGAGCATAAAAAGCACTAACTGTCGGATGTCTTATGAGGCATGAGCAGCAAAATATAGGCCATTCCTAAAGGTTGTGGGTTTATGGGTGAAATCCCTGCCTCTGGTGATAGAATACAATCTTGCTGTTCTCCCCGAGGACAGGAGCAGGAATCTTTCCGCCACAGACTGTGGATTCTCACCAAAAGTTCAAACAAGTGTACCTGAATGAGGTTACAGTGTCTTGAACACAGCAG
Source organism: Dascyllus trimaculatus (assembly GCA_024666655.1). Taxonomy (NCBI): domain Eukaryota; kingdom Metazoa; phylum Chordata; class Actinopteri; family Pomacentridae; genus Dascyllus; species Dascyllus trimaculatus. The sequence goes on along the minus strand of JAMOIN010000492.1, from coordinate 25,273 downwards.
GCGGCTGCAATTAAACTGTTCAAACCTGGCCCAGTTTGCAGTGGGGAGCCTTGCTGTAAGCCTGCGGCGCACATGCCTGCTTGTGGCTGGCTTTTTATTTATTTGTTTCAGTTTGAGCTGCCACACAGAGAGAGAGAATGCCACCATCAGTCAGTTTCATCCTGGTAGCCCGTAGCAACCAACCAACAACGCAGGCAGCAAGGCGGCTTTGGCCTTGAACACAAGAACAAAAGCCAACTGGTCCAATTCATGACGTTTTATCTTGATGACAAATAAGCATTGGAAAGGATGCAGCTAAAGGGTGAATGAACTGAAGTATTTATTATTTTTACTGTACAGACATGCAAAACTATGATAGATAAAAAGAATAATACACAAGCATCTCACAGTCAGGAGGGTTTTTAAACTGTCCTATCCCCTGAAATAATGACAGCCACTAATATATGAACAATAACGTAAATGATGCTCATGTCAAGGGATTCATGGACAAGATGTTGAACATGGATGAAATGGGCAGGTGTAAAGCCATCAGAGACTCTGATAAAGAGCAAATCATCACGGCCAGATGACTGATCATCTCTGAAAGGGCAAGGCTTGTGGTGAGCACCTGATCCGTTGTAAGGGCATCAGATACAAAGACCAAAACGCAGAAACATTCTTTCATGGTGTGAAGCACAGTCTTGTTGTGAACATGCTGATGTATTTCCATATATGTACTGTATGTCAGATAGATCTGGAGGCAGATTAGAGACATCCTCTGTTTCTGAAGTCTGTGGCTCCGTTACAGTGGGAGTGAATTAGAGTTTTGGTGAGCACACTCTTACAGTAACGAGAGTCCCTCTTGGTGAAAGAGGATGAAAATGTCGACTTCTTTATGTATAAATTGTAGAGGAGAAACTGTGAGAGGGGATCAGCCTTAACTGCACCTTTTCTAAGTAAAAAAAATTCAAGTTAAAATTTAACTGAAGGAAAATTGTGGACTTTCAAAGAAACATATTAAACCTACAAAATCATAAAATACATTAAAAATGGATTTAGACAAACAATATTCAAAGCCCTGTGACCTGTTTAAACTTTGAGTGAAGTTTTAAATTATGTCACTGGTACAGGGTTCTAAAGATGGCTGGGTTGTAGAAATTGTCCGGCCAACTTCCCATTCATTACAATGGGAATTCTCAAGACATTTTTTATGAATTTTGTAAAATTTCATAAAAACTTTCTTGCGTCATCACGTCCTGTAACACTGCTCCTGTTGCCTAGCAACCTGGACAGCCACATTTTTATCCACAGGATAATTTACCTAGTTTTTTGCCAAAATTTTGATTTTGGTTTTATTATGGAGAACTTGAGGTGTTTCACCGTCAGTGCAGAAGGGTGATTTATCTCAGGCTGAAATAGACCTTGGACAGGAAAGAGACTAGTTAACCTTCATAATGTTAACATTAGGTAGTCAACAACTGTTAGTAAATGTTTATATGGGCCATGTAACCAGATTTTGACTCTGAAATTTAATTTTGAATGTTAATCTATCATTATGTTATATATTAGTATATAATATTCAATCTGTGCCACATTACAATTTCAAGGTACTTGTACTTTAATAACCTACTTTAGTATTTTGATTTTTTGCAAATTTGTACTACTACTCCACTACATCCCAGAGGCTTTTGATCGAAACTGTCCCCAGCGTGCAATGAGTCTTGGTATTGTGGGGCTCATTAAGTCTTCATGTCTTAATGAAATGGGACAGCCTTTATTGCGCCGCTGTGACGCATTCAGCCCTCAAATGCAGCCTTCGAAGGATGCAGCCTCTGAAATGGGACGCAGCTTGACAAAGACTAAATGCTGATGTTGGATCATGCTGACATCAAACTGCTCAGTGCATCGAGGACTTCAGGGCTTGAATGTTGGTCATTTGTGGCCGACTGGTGTCCTCTCTGGTGGCCAGGGGCACTGCTAGTGTCCTGCTGTTTCTTTACTGGGGCAAATCTCTACTAGAACTTTGCTGCTTCTGGTAACGTCCCCAGTGTTGGTTGTGAAATTGGCCCTTGTGTCATGATCCCCGCTTCTGCCCATGTCCCTGCCTCTGTTTCAACCTGACACCCTCCTTTCCCCTCCTCTCTCCGCTGGCTGCAGCCTGGGTCCTCTCCCACGGCAGCAGCTGGTCTGTAGTTATCATCAGCGGGAACTCCGGGCAGCCGTCTTCCAGCCACCTGATCCATCATCACCTGCAATGAAGACTTGTTCAACCCACCACTCCCTGCCACATTGGAGCTTCTGCTCCTGCATTTCGCTGCCGCGCTGCCCAGTTCTGCCTCAGCTCGTGCCCCCTGGTTACCTGTCCCTGCTCCTGGAGGAGACTGGCGCCTCCTGCAACCCTCGACTCTGTCGGCCGTCCGCTGGACATCTGGATCTTCGTCGCCCTGTGGTTCCAGAGGAGGATCGGCTCCCCGCCAGCACTCCTCCCTGACGTTGCTGCCGCTCCCGTGAAACTTTCTCGTGTGCACGTGAAACTATCCCATGAGCACGAGGCAATTCCCTGTTTGTACACACTGCAGGTGCACACAACAGACCAGCAGTTCATCTTGGCATGCTTGTCTGAAAATGATAATATAAGAAAGATATTCATAGATTCGGACTTCCAGCATCAAAAACTCATTAATGATAGCGATTGTCAAAACATAAACGATGTCTCTTTCCCATCGTTGTAAGCTAGACAATGTGCTACAAGCCCAGCTTTATCAAAAGTAGCGGTCTTTCAGGCTGCAGAAATGACATTGGTGTCTATGTGCAGTCGGCTGTGTGACGAGTGCACGTGGACCGTCTCATGCGCATGAGAAACTTACATTTTAATGTTTTTCTGCCAATGTCCCTTTAGGGGCTCTGTAATTATTAGATATACGTGCTTTTCACTGACATGAAAAGAGAAGCAGTTGCCATACTGGTGTCATTGTTGAGGTTAGAGGTTAGTCAAGGTCACCATATTATTAATGTGGAGATCACAGTAGAAAAAGTGCCAGTTTGTTTTTCTTTGAGTCTACTGGTGACTTTACCTCACATTCGGCTATATTGTTTCCACTGTTGTAGATGTGTAGTTTTTCAGCACAAACAATGAAGCGTGTAGGGTAGACATCACAAGCACATACACAAACATGTGTATGAGAGGCCTTCAACACACAGTCTGACAAATCTGACAGAACAATACCAATTTGATCTTAAGGTTATAGTCCTGCATTTGATCTGTAAACAAATGTGCTACAAATAAAACATGTGAAATTGTGTTTGTGTGAGAAGAATGAGGGTCTGTTACATGACTCAGCTTCAGAGGTTACAACATGCTCCTGCTGGACTGCAACCTGCTGTATCCATGTAGCTGGAAAATATGACACCATGTGTTACATCACATTCTGACTGCAGATATTGTTGCCAAAATCCCCACTGGCATCAACAGCCCCAAATTATCTACTTAGAATGTAACATTATGTTATAATGTGAATATGGATGTCATCCCAGAGTGAGGGGGGTAAAGCTGATGTAACTGCTGGCACACTATTAAAGCAATGACTATCCTGATATTTAAGTGTAATTAAAAAATGCACGGTTGAAGTGTAAACCTATGAGATCCATCAGGTACAGATATATAAAGGCATAATGTATAATGATTTGATCAAATAATAATAATAATGATAATGTTATTATATAGAGCCGGATCTGAGTGGAAACTTGAGTTGAGTTTGACACACTGATATTATTTAGTTTTTAATTTTAAAAAAAGCTAAAATAAGCTTCAAAGATTGGGGTTACTTTAACACACACACACTCCCATCGATGAATCTGCACAAAAAGTACAGATACACTAGACTATGGGCTCTGGGGACTGGCATGACAGCGGTGAAGATGACAGATCCTGACAGGTGAAATATGAGTTCCACTGATGCAGGGAGCAGGGGGATAAGCCAACAAGGTTCTCTCAGACACACAACACCCACACATAAACACGCATTCATAGCCCGTCGTAACTCTCTCTTACAAATTCCTTCTCTTCTTTTGCCCAAAGCTTTGCAGAGACAGGGAAATGTTTAGTCATACTCCTTTCATCCTCCTTGTGTCGAAAAACAAGGAGGAAACAAAAGAAAACCTGTCAGCATCACCTGGTCTCATGGGGGGATTACCTTCTATAGGAAGAGGATATACAGCACAGCAGACAGGGACCTAACTGGGGGAACTGGGCAAAAACTGCCCCGACTGACCCAAATAATAATAATGCATCCAATCGGAAATACACCAGAAATTAAAGTATCTTAGACAACAATGTATGGTAAAAGTAAATGAACACATTTATTTTTAGCAATAGCTTACCAGACACATCAGGAATCAAACCAAAAATTCTGGTGCAGTCACCAGCAATAGCGTACCACAGACAAAATTTTTAAAAAAAAGTTCAACCTGTAAACAGTTCAACATGTAGCCAAACTTGGCTTTTTAAATGGTGGGACCCATATGTTGGTGGACATAAATAGAAAGATTCCCATGAAATGCTGAAGATAGAGTCACTGTCTGATTTGTCCCGTTACTCACGTCTCTCAAGTCAGGGTTCACAGCTGGATAAAGAGCTGGCAAACGAGGCGGCGGGAACAGTGAAGAACAGGAAGTGTCTGTGATGGTCACGCAGATCCCGGGCGTGCTGAATCCTCCTGTAGGCGATGCTAACTGGCTCGTTAGCTCCAGCCAAATTCCACCACTGTCCTCCGTGAAGCGGTGACAAGCATTAATCACGGACTGTCCCTTTCTCCAACGTCTACCCTAAACGTCCGCGGCAGTTATTGTGCGCCTGTACACTTTACAAAGCTAGCAAAACAACAAAACCGGAGCTAGCAAGACACTACACTTTCACTGTGGACATTTAGGTGAAACATTTTAACTGTGCAGGATACGCAGGTCACAGTTTCCATTATTATTTGCGCCTACAAATATGGAACACTTTCACGAAATAAGTTGGGCTCTTTCACCCCTGACTATGCTGATTGGCTGCGAGGTAGAACTCTGATTGGCTCAACACAACACGTGGCAACAAAACAAACAAAAGATGTAGGTAAATGTAGTCCTAGTTGAAATCAAATCATTTACTAAAGATGCATGCTTATGGTATTTACCTGTCACTTGTACACTTGGCTATTAACAACATAAACATCTTAATTTGTTTTTAATTTGTGGGTGCATTAAACTATGTGCTTTTATCCTCATTTTGGAGGTCTCTACACAAGCACTGAGTTAAACACACCTTTCTATCTAACCTCATTATCTGCCACCATTGTTCTGGAATCAGGTTGTAGAGGCAGCAGTCGAAGCCAAATACCCATGTGTTTCAATCCCTGGCCACTTATTCAAACTCCTTTTGGGGGATCCTGGTGCGTTCCCAGGGATTTGCAGCAAAATCCCTTCAGCGTAGTCTGGGTCTGCCTTGTTGTTTCCTCCTAGTTAGTGATGCTGAGAATTCCTCCCTTGGAAGACATCAAGGTGGCATCTGGTCAGTTGCTGGAACCACCTCAGCTGGCTCCTTTCAATGTGAAGGAGAAATGTTCTGCTCTGAGTTTGCTCTTATCTGAGCACCTCATCCTGTCCTTGAGTCCACAGACCCTACAGAGGACATTTATTTTAGCCACCTGCATCTTCAATTCTGTTCTGTCAGTCGCTGTCGGGAGTTTGTGACCAAATGTGAGGACATGAAAGTAGAAAGACTGATAAACTGAGAGCTTCACTTTGATGCTATCAGGGGCTATCCACCACTTCTAGTAGAGCACCATGACCTTCACATTTGGAGGTGTGCCTCACAACTGACTACAAAACATTTAAGTAAAGGTTGAAGATGCCAGCCAGTTACAGGACCACATCATCTGCAAATAGAAGGAATGCAGTCCTGAGGTCACCAAACTGGACACATTTCAGCCCCGAGCTCCACCTTGATATCCTGTCCATCCACTCAATCATAGTCCTGGTGGCAGTTAACAGTTACAAACGTGTTGGACTCTCTGTGGAGCATGCGGATACATCTCTTCCTTATTAACCAGAGGGTGGCCTTGACACCCCCAGATGATACCACAAGGGACACAGCTAAGAATCCCAGCAGAGCAAGTTAATACAGTCCTAGGGCCCTATTCACAAATGCTCGTACCTATAGCAGTCCTGCTGAATGCAACTCAGTCTCCTACTAGTTGTACTCTTATAGAACTAAAGTATTTTCCTGATTACAGTGGGGTCACAACATATCTGCTGGCTCGACTGCTTCAGAGGAAACACTGTGTTTTGAATTAATGAAGTGTAACTTTATGAACTTCATTAGAATCAGTAAGAGGTGGTTGGGGCGGATGGTGGGTGTATGAAGCTCATGAATCTCACACGACAGAGTGGCGTTCTCCAGACTTAAGCTTAGATTTAGGGGATGTGAAAGCTAACTCAGGGTTTGGCTTAAGGTTGATCATTTATAGACATACCAGTTCATTTAACAAATGATTCATGTATCCCTCAGTAATTAGATTCTTATGTATTTTTGACTGAAGTTTAACCACAGCAACTCTCATCCCAGCCTAATGTGTGTGTGGAACATGATTCTTGATGTCAGACATCAGCCATGTGGAGAGAGTCCAGGTCCTAATGAGGACTTGTTTTTCAGCTTACGAGGATGATCTGTGTGTTTAGACTGTATGTTCACTATCTAGTCTTATGTTTTCCTGTAGGCTTAGACTTATGGGACAATGTAACACTGACCAATGGAAATGATTTCTCTGCCTCCTGTTGGGCTATAAAGGTTTATTTGAGGCATCTGGAAGAGTGTTTTAGTTTTTTCATAACAGCAACAATGAAACTTTGTTAAAGGTAAGGGCAGGATCATACCCATGGATACTGTAATTAAAGAGTGAGACATAAAGTCACAGTAGACTTGTTCTGGATTAAACCAGACTACAAGCTTTCTTTAATTCTATCAAAGTTCATATCTAAATAGAGCCATCAAAAAGTTAGTGTTGCTGCTGCTGCTGGGGTCTTCTTCAGGTTTGTCCTGAGATTCCAGGACCACACAGGTGAAATATAGTGCCATTGTAGGTTAGCCCAAGATATCAACCACTGGCTGGCTGATCACACTGGGTCACGGTTGACTTGTAGGTTTGATTGTATCCCTCTTTCTCTCTCTCGTCTCTCCTCTCCTGTCTGTCGTTTACTCTCTAAATAATGCAGGCTTTCTGATTTATATTCTGCGCAGACCCTAGCGGTAAATGGACAGATACGGTAAGCGGACATAGAGGGGTGGACACACTCTAGTGCTCCATTGTTGAGTGCTTGATTGAAATTGCTTGGTGCATCATGGGAGCGCACCAGGCAATTACTCACACACATTGCAATTATAAGACAATATGGGTTTGGAGACAAAAGCACTCGGGGTTGAGTAGAAAACAAGCACAGAACACACTTTGCTGAGAGCTACATGTTCACGGATGAACGAGGAGCTTTCAGGTGGCCATGGTGGAGGTCTGCAGCTGTTGACGGAATTGGTGGTTTTTGTCACTCACAGTTAACCACTCTTTTTTCTGGTAGGGAAAATATCTGTGAACTCTATTAGCAACACACAAACACATTTTTCCAACTGGACTCATCCATAGCAAGACTATGTGTTGTTTAAATGAAGTCAGATCTTCCCTCTAACATATTCTCTTTCAAATGAAAAGCTGAATTTATAAGCAGTAAAATTCACCTTCCTCAACTAATATTGGTTAATGTAATCCAGTCACGCCAGCTTTAGTTGTGATTGGTTGGAAGGTGTGGATTAATTTACAGTAGCTGGCCAGTTTAACCAGACGGCAGCAGGGGTAGGGAAAACCAGGACTTTGACTAGAAACAGGGCCAAACAAATTCAAACCCAGAACCTCCTGCTGCTGCTGGAAGTTAAGATATTGACATGGAACCAGACTAGTTTTTACTGCAGAGTCAGGCAATCATCTTCAGTTAGTCTGTTACCACAGCTGACCTGTTTCACATCAGACAGTTATCTGACCCATTATTAATCTAAAAATGGCAATACTCAGAAATAAATGAGGTATCACTCTTCAGCCATTACTTTAAAACATGCAGTGTTTTACTTTACATATCTGGTCCTGTGAAAAGTCATTTGTTTCACCATTTGTAACAAACTATTTGCTCCACAGCATTTCATGAGAGTTGCCAGTTAACAGTTTAATCTTAAATCTTTCTCTCCTAATAAGGAGGACAAACACAAGACGTTTCTTAAAGTATTACCACAAAGCCAAAGTTGGAGAAACCCAGCAGAAAGTGTCCTTCATGTAAAAATGTGTTGAGAGCGAGGACTCAAGAGAGAAGGCTGCACTGAGTAAAGGCAGTAATTGTAACTGAGTAGTAACTGTAATGTGATTACTGAATTAAACAATAGTGATGCATCACGTTACTGCATTACAGGTGGATGTAATGTGATCACAGTAATGCATTACTTTGTACCGTGTTACTCCCAGCACTGCATGTCAGACATTACTGTACACCACATCATAAATGTTTATTAGCTTGTCCTATTTTTGTCTAGTATCTCAGTAATCCTGCAGTCTGTGCTGTGTGCACCTCAGAATTTTAAGACATGTCCAACAATGACAGAGGAGGATGTCGCCAGGCTGAGGATGCATTTGGTAATCCTGTCATACAGACTCTGTGGTCTGAGTCAAGCTCTTCTGCTATCTGGCAGACATGCTCTCTGAGCCCAAAATAAGTCTGCCAGCCCAAACACACAGCTCTGAGTCTTGGCTCCCTTGGCAGTGCACTGTCTTCACATCTCAACACCCCAAGGGTGAGAGTCTGCGGGTCATCACAGGCATCACTCCGTTCACTCTATGAAGCTGGCAGCCACTACTGAAGGAGCGATGACTCCATGCTGCCCAGGGTGTGTGACAGCAAGCAGCCCTTTGTCCTGTGTTCAAGATGACTGTAAACTCATGACCTCTTTCATTTCTCCTTCTTCTTCATGCACTGTTTCTTTTAAGGCCTTTTAAAACACAAGAGCATGAGATTCTGAGCTGCACACACTTCATGTACATTCATCTTCATTGCAGTTATTTCAGGATATTTTCAGTGTCTCTGCTTGGAGAAAACTTTTATCTCAGTGCCTTCTTCAAAGTGTACAAATAGTATGAGCACAGTGGATGTCATGTGCATAAACACACCTGGCATGTTTCCAGCCATTCCACTGCTTTATTGTGCTTAACATGGTGCAGCTGTTTGCATGACAACACACACATGCAAACACATTCCACTTAGGTGCACTCATGGAATGAACAGGCACATTCACAGGCACATGCACACTGACAGGCACATGCACTCACTCTCATGCAGGCTTTAGTCGTGATGCAGACAGTAAAAGCAGATTGCATGCTTTTAGTTTTGCTGTATGAATCAATAGTACAGACGTGTCTGTGCTGCTGTGATAAATGTCTAAGTCACTGCTACCTGGAACATCTCAGGGAATGAAATTCTGTGAAAATGGAGGACTGCTACCATCAACGCTTCACGACAGTCCAACATTACTCAGAACACTGCAACTCCCACTTCTGCTGGTTCTGGTAAAACAGTCTATCTCCTGCTCTCAGAACAGTTATTTGTATCTCTAATGCTAGTACAGAGTGTTACTAGTTTGTCTGCTTTTGCTAATAGCAACAAGACAAATGGGCAGCTGCCCAGGGGCCACAATTTGACACAAAGACAAACAATATCAGCTACGATGGCTCATCCATCTTGATGACTTGTTACTTGCTTCAGCAGTTCTTCCCATGTGGAGCCATGCTGCATTAGACAAAACCCAGATTAAAACTGAGAAAGCTGCATCCAGTTAGCTGTCACTGGAAATTACATGTGTACTCACTTTTGTTGCAGGGGCATTGTAATTTAGGGCTCGTGTTTACAAAGAAGTCAATCAAACCTGTTTCTTTTTGACAGACCTTTTTAATGGCAAACATTTTGACTCATCACCGCAGGAAAAGCAAAGGAGCAACTGTTTATAATGGATGGCTATGTTGTGTAGTCCAGGAAGCCTGAATACCAAACTCTGGACCCACATGGAATACAGCCATCATTAATGCTATTAGTTCCACATGTCCTCTTTCTGTTTTGACATGTCAACATGTGGAAAAAATCTATATATAGATTATAAAATGAATATAAAGAAGACATGACGGCTCCCTAGAAGTACCTCTCAAATAAGCTTAAGCTTTGATTAGTTATTTGATGTTATAAAAAACATGGTTGTTATCATGATTGACAGCTTCTATGGATAAAATAGTCATGGAGGCACCTTTGGACCTTCTTCAGGAATTATTCATAAAACAAGGACTGCTTCTTCTCTTTAAAGTGGATGTTTCACTGTAGGCTGATGAGAAGTACATGCCATTCATAGAGTTAACTGTATATAAAGACAGATGCACCCTCAGTCAAATCATCCACTGGTTTCCTGAACAGAAGTTTTTAACCTCAGTGTGGTGGCTCCATTTATCGCCATCTTGACAGGGCCTGACTCTTTCTTTCTCTAAAAAGAAAAAAATGGGCAAACAGGTGGGATAGAAGTGAAGCTGAGGAGGGACATACGTCTCTGGGCCATGGATTGTCCTGTGACGGCAAAGCTTTTAACATGGGAGTCTGTGGGGACTGACTCACTTTTGGTGTCAGCCTCAAGTGGCCATTTGAGGAAGTGCAGGTTTTGACTTCTGAAGCTCTGTTCACTGGAGTGCTGGGCTCTTGTTCGCCTCCCTGACCAAAGTCTTTCTTCTTGATTGGCTTGTCAGTTTGGTCAGAAGACAAACTCTAGGAGGAATCCTGATGCCTTCAAACTTTTTCCACTTCACAGTAGGTGTTGAGGTCACTGTGCTACTGGGAACACTGAGTGCTCTCAGTAGTGCTTTTATACTCTTGCCCTGATCTGTGTCTCTTCACAGTTTTATCATAGAAGTCCACAGAGAGCTCCTTGGGCATCAGGTCTTTGTGTTTGTCCAGACATACAGGGTGAATTACAGGACTTTATACACAGGTATGTGCTTGTTCCAAACTATGTCCAGTTAATTTAATTTTCCACAGGTTGGGCTCCAACGAACTTCACGATATACATTTGAGGAATATACAAGTAAACTTTGGAGAGCCACAGCAAAGGGTCAGAGTACTTTTGTAAATGAGAGATTTCAGGTTTAGATTTTTGCTTAATTTACAAAAATCTCTGAGAGCAGGTTTTTATTATCTTACTGTGGGTTACTGAGTGAAGATTGATGCAAAAAAAGAAGAAGAAGCCACATTAACCCATTTAAAAACAAATATACACCTAATAAAGTGAGCAGACTGCAGCAACAATGTGAAGTAACAGAACAAACAAACCACTCCAAGTGCTTTAAAAGAGCTCTTCCCACCTAATAAGTGGAGTTTCAAATGACATTTGTGTCCCTCTTTACTTGATGGATTAGTCAATGATATGGATTGCTTTGAGAATCAAATGATGGCCTCCTTCCTGCATTGTTTCTGGCTGGCGTTGTTGGCATCCCCCGTCTGCAGAGTCTCTGCCACAGTGGGCCTTCAGTCCAACAGGGTGATTTATTAGGAAATACATGCTAGATCAGCTCCCAGCAGCACTACATGAACCTGTAGGGCTGGCTCTGGGCTCTGTCTGCAAATCTCATTCATCATCCCACCCACCACCCCCTTCTGTTCTAGCAGTGGGAGGGAAATTAACTTTGGCCGGCAATTATGAACCAACATTGAAAATCCAATTGAAGTTATGACACTGATCCCGGAGCCTGCCAGAGTTGCCTGATGGCAGCTTCACAAATTCAGTCCTCATCGACAGCCAATATTCATCTGTGGCTTGCTGAAATGCCCTGCAGCAAAGCACTGAGCCTATGCCTACTCTGTCCTCTCCCACTGCTGTGGAACATACATGTCGAAAAAGTGGACTGAAACATGCGTGCACAGATGCCCACCCCCACTCACCATGCATACATTGCATGCGAGTTCTTTAGTGCAGTGGAGACACAGCTTTGTGCTTTACGCTACAGAGCTTAGGTTATGCATCCACACATGCTTCATGCCAACCCCATTATTGGAAACATGCGATGTGTGAAAAGCCAACATGAATGACTCCTTTTTGTTGTTATTGGCTCTTGCCTTATCATGCAAAGGCTGCACAGGTCAACCTCCATCCACTGCGCTGACTTACAGTGTTTTGACAGATCTGCGTTTTTCAGTTCATTTCCTCTCCACTCAAATGCCTCTGAGTCCTGAAACGACCGCAGTGAGAGCGGCTAGCTTGGTCCAGAACTTTTCAGAGTTACAGACCGTGATGTTTTCATCTGCAGAGCCGCTGTGATCAATGGAAACTGGGCTGAGTGCTATTTTTCAGCTGTTGTCTGTGCTGGTGTAAAGTGGTCAAGCCCCTGTGAAATTGGGAGCAGAGAATCGAGTGCTGATCAGCCAGTCTGCTGGTTCTGAGATCACATACTGTGGACCCTGATGGGTTCCAGCTCTCTATATTAAATCCCTAATGGGGCCAGCCAGTCACAGGTCAAATCTGCAAATGGCCTACTTCTGTTAGCCTGCATTCCAGATTCTGAACTTGGATTATGAGTAGAATAGAAACAGACACAGACATAAAAATGATTGGGCTTGGAGATGCATGGAGGGGAGTCTTATGGCTCACTTTATAGTCAGGGTGAAATCATCCCAGGCCCTCACTGAACGTCTGTGTAAAGAAAGTTATGATTTTATTCTAAATGCGTTACACATCTCAGAAAATAAGGAGAAAAGAAGGTGCTGTGATGTATTTGAGGAAAAGCCCCCATAAAGTCCCATATAGTACCCTGAATAAATACCAGTAATCATCCCAAATCTGCCGTATTTAATATTTCTAAATGTTGAATATTCATGTGTACTAAATATTTTAACTGCAGTAACTTATGGTGTCACAAAACATGACAACAAAATACCAAATGTCATTGTTGCCGGGCAACTTCCATCCACCCATTGATTTTCTTGCTGCTATGAGGTCAGGTCATGGTGGCAGCACACTAATCAGGTCATTCTAAATGTCCCTCTCTCCAGGAACGTTTTCCTTCTTGGAAATCCCAAAGCATTTCCAGGCCAAGTGAAATGTGTAATCCCTCCTCCAAGTTTTTTGTTCTACCCCTGGGTCTCTGGAGAACCTCCAAAGGAAGGCGTCCATGATGCCTCCACATCAGATGCCGGACCACCTCCAGAGGCTCATTTTGATGTGAAGGAGCAGAGACATTACTCTGACTTCCCTCTTGGTGTCTGAGCTCCTCACCCTATCTTCAAGGCTGAGTCCAGCCACCCTCCAGAGGAAAGTCATTTCGACTGCATGCATCCACGACCTCATTCTTTTGGGGACACCCAGAGCTCATGACCACAGCTGACGGTTGGAATGCAGACAGACTGGTAAATCAAGCCTTCTGGCTCAGCTCCCTCTTCACCACCACAGTCTGGTACAATGACTGGATTACTGCTGACGCTGCACCAGTCCTTGTGTCCACCTCTTGCTCCTTTTTACTGTCACTCGTAAACAAGATCCCAAGATAATTAATCTGCTTTGCTTGAGGCAGCGACTCCACTCCAACTCAGAGGGAACAATCCACCAGCAGACAACCTCCGACTTGTGTGCTACTCATTCCAGTGCATGCTGAAAGTCTGATGAAGACTAAGCAGCTTGGTATAACTTTGTACTTACTTTCATGATTACATGTTTTACATGTAGTTATCGAAAGTATCTATTTGTACAATTATGCCATTACTGAAAATACCCTGCTGTGAGACTGCAAAAAGGAAAATCTCTGTATTAAAACATTTAACATGACAGGAGAATATTTGTGAGTTTAGTAAACAGATCAGACTTTTGCTAACAGGAAAATAAAAATATGATGGAAATCAGGATTCGACTCAAGAACGTCCACTGTGCAACAAATAGTACGACTCTACTTCTGATCTGAATTCTAGGCAAAATGTACCATTTTCAGTGCTGAAGTTGCTGCCCAGAGGTTGTTGTGGTTTGCCATAACGAACTGAATTTTGATGCAGACAATGGAAGAGGAGGACAAAGTCACCAGAAATGCGTGTCTAATGACAGACTTACACCTGCAGCCTACATCTGCTGAGTCACACTGTATAGGTGTAAGATCCATCTGTTGACGCCTGGCTAGAGGAGGGTCTTTTAAATGGAAAGGACTACAACTGTTTTTGCATCCTTGCACTGACTAGCTTTCTTTTTCATTCAAATGTTCCTCTTCCATTAACATTTCTGCAAATAACCCTAAGACGTACATGTTTTCCATGAGATTTGGTTGCTCTTTGTGGCCTTAATGTTTTAGCATTTAGCTTTATGATATTTTAGTTGCTGCTGTCTTTTAAGACCTACAGCACTTTGGTCAGTTCTGCTGTATAAATAAACTTGAGGTTCTTAAGTTCTGACATTGTACAACTTGGGTAGTGTGATTTGTTTATTTGTGATCTATTCTGTGTGTTTGGTGCTCAGTCCTCAGCTTGTTGAAGATGAATAAGTCGGTCTCACTGGATAGAAAAAACATGGTGTTGTGCTCCTCGTGATGACAGCTGTGGTGTTTCTGATGTATTGTAAAAATTGCAGAAGTCCATCTGCTAATTTCTTCAGTTTTCCTCCTGTCAGTCACACGCAAAGTGTTAGACACCTGACTCTGATGAAACTTGATGAGAGCTGTCGTACTAGGGGACAGTTAAAGGTCAAACAGAGACACCTGCTTTCCAGGCGGCAACATGTTTTCTTAACTCGTTGTTGGCTCTCGTGGCGGTGGTGTAGCGGCTGCTGCTAGAGGAGATAGTGGATCACATTTACTTGAAATCATTCCCGGGCTGTTACCTTGCACTTATCCTCACCTTGCCAGCAGACAAGGAAAGAAGAAAGAGAAGAGGATTAAAGCACAGTACGTCTGCCAGGGTTACGGTAGAAGGAGGAAAACAATGCCAGGCGGAAAACCACTCAGCAAATCCTTTGCTAACCTCATTATAACCCCAAAAGGAGATAAGTGAGGCAGAAAATGACAATCCCCCCACTCTCAGCTATGACAGAGGGCTGATCATTCCTTATCAGCATCATGGACCTTCAATTTTCTTGATTAAGGGTTTAGCAGCGGACAAGCTGCCATGAACGCAAACAGACAGCAGCTTTTCACCGCTTCTCGTTCTGCTTCAGTGGATCACCTGGACTCATTACATGCATTACACGTCCATGTGTCAGGCTGCTATTGGCACTTTTGTAAAGATCTGTCAGTGTTGTCCAGCGCTGATATGATTAATATGATGCAGTGTGCTATATATTGATTGTAGAAGTGATCAATAGTCCACTGGTTGTCTACGGGAAATCTGTCACCCAGAGTTAAATCTAGTACAACATTCAATCAATGATGATTCCACACATGTAATAAGCTTAATGATGAATCAGAGACACATTAAAAGTAATGTAATGTAGAATCCACTTGATTGTTTTTGAACATGAATACATGCAAAAGTGTGACAAGACACCCACCAAAAAATTAGAAAAGGCCAACCTCATTGTTTCCTTCATTTCTCCATCAGTCAGGAAGTCTGAAGTCTGAAAGAGCCATTTATGTTTGCTGCCTGTTGTGAGACCAAACTGGGTAAGCACGGCTGTCTGGTGACCAGGTCCAGCTGAGTTGTATAGAGCCACCGTCCTAAAGTCAAAATAAGTACCTGCCTTGGTGGGGCCTCCTCTCCTAACTGTAAAATGTCTCTGCTATGAAGAAAGCTCACCGAATGTTCTGCTGTTTGCTGTAAGAGTGAGCAGAAGAGTCTTCATGCACTCCCAGCATCTCAGGAGGTCAACACTCACTCTTAGTGTTATAGACTGATTTTCTTTACCCAACAAAACATGACAGAGTTATCAGGTAATCATAAATCTTTATCAGATCTGACACTGTCACTTTGTTTATATTTAGTTATACCATTGGTGGTTTTATGGGTTATAAACATATTTGCTAATGATATGACTGTCCTATAATTTAACCACTATTCCTGTGAGTTCACAGACATGTCATTCATTGCCAGCAGCACCAGATGATGATAGGCAACCACTTGTCTCACTTAGCCAGTCCATTCTGTAGTACATAATGGTCTGCACTTCATTATCATTCTGCTATAGGGGTAAAAGCATTTCTTTAAACCAGTCACAGTCATCTTGGCCAAAGCTAAGCAAAGGATGCAGTTTCAGTGTTTTTTCAAAATAGTTATAGGAGAAACTGTTTTGGTGGAACATTTGGGAGGTGAGCTCTATCATTAGAATCAATAATCCACCAAATAAACTAGAAGGCAGCCCTACTGCATGATTCAAACTTTTTAAAGGGTAATGACTACTGGCCTAGGGTGGTTGTTGTTGTTTCCTATAGTGAAGTGGGTTTTGAAAACAGTTGCGAACGGAAGGGAAGGACAAAGCTGCATGAAATGAACGGTCAATGGTAGGCTTACAACCACAGTCTATGTCCAGTAAGTGGGTGACCACAGTAAGTAGCAAGCCTGGGTTATCTTCCAGTTGGAGATTTGAAGAGGGATGATGGAGCATGGCATCTCCCTTGTTAGAAAAATGACCAGCATGCAGACAAGTTGTTGTTAACCTCCCTTCCCCCTCTACATCCCACAGCCTAACTGTGCTGTGCATTGTAATGTACTGATGGTGCTGCCTGTACTGCTGAAGGAGCAAACACATTTGTAATTGTGGCTTTTTCTCTCAGTCAGTCAGCCTTGTGTTGAAAGTTAACAAATCACCTACTAACTGTAGATAGGTAGCCTAACTGTAACCTACTTAATATCTGAAACTACGTAGGTGCACAACTTTTAAGGGGGTTAACTGATTGAATTTATGTAAGTATAGCCTCCATGAAGTGCACAGACAGGAACAATGCTGCTCTCACTAGACTGTGTCACAGCCATTTACATACAAGAAGAGGAGTTTGGATGAAGAGAAGGTCTGATCTACCACAGCAGACACCTTGAATAGTTTCCTGGACCTTCAATTTAAAGTATCTCAAAGGTTTGCTCTGAACCCAGGATAAACACAAGAGGAACATTAGCAAACATGAGAGGAGCAGTGGGACAATCCATGAAAGTAACAGAAACAGATGAGTTCATTAGAGAAATAACAGAAAAGAAGAGGGCAGCTGAAGCAGTGAGAGGATGTAACAACAACAAAGGGACAATCGATGCAGACAAGGCCTAAGCAGGTTTAGACGACTATTTGGATCTCCAAAATTTTTATTCGGATACCACCACAACAACCGAATATTTGGATATTCAGATATTCTGGTCCAGCCCTACGACTGACAAGACCAAAGTTATCTGTGTGTAATGTCAGTGTGAACTGAGCTGTCATCGTAGCACATCCAGTCTGAAATACCACTTGATCGCCAAACACACAGCTGACACGAATTCTCCGCCTCCTCCTCGTCAAAACCAGGTGACAATGGTGATAAGAGTATTACAATGATAATTCAATGTGTATATATATATACACACACACATATGAACATTGTTTCCTTTTAATGAATGAGATATTTACATTATCTTACTAATATATTTTGTCTCTATTCATGATGTGATCAAAAAGCTGTCAGATGCCACTAAACATTTGTTATTAACAAAACCATGTTCAAACACTTTATGTTACTATTTGTAAACCTGTTGTTTGTCTGACATACTGAGCAGCAGTGACACTAAAGACTTCTCTGTGTACAACATCTAACAAGCATCTACCGATAGTCTGCATGTGAGGCATTCAGGGGACATCTGTAAATTGTAGCTTCAGAGAACAACCCAGTTCACATTCTCCTCCCCCCTCTAAACTGCATGAGTCTCTGCATGCACATCCATCACACTGTACCACCCACCACTACAAGTAAATTCATGATATGACATGACATGATCAAATGGCCAGCATTAGATGTTACATGTATTGAAAAGAGTGTACCCAAATGCTTTGGTTGCATTCTTTAGCTGAGAATCGAAATTCTGAATTGAAATATTAAACCCCACAACTCCTCCATGAAACATGTCCTGTGTCCTGACAGATGCATGACTATTAAAGCAGCCCCCCTCCCTGCAGCATTTCAGCACCATGCAGCAACAAACTGAAGCTGTGAGGATTCAGAAATGAAAATAAAATTTAACACTGCATACATTGACAGTAATGCAATCGTTAGAGAGTGAATAATTCATGAGGCATAGTTTCAAATGTGTGGAGGATCCAATTAAAAAATGTCCAGTTGACATTGAAGCAAGTGAGAGCATTTCTTTACAAGAGAGATGCCTTGGAGAGTTTCCACACTCTTCTCAATGCAATTATTACTTACATGCTGTTTGCACAATGCATGTTTCCTTCACTCTGCAATAGAGAAAAGGCATCAGCATTACGGGTAGGCCTACATTTGTTTTTTTATGTATCCATGTCATATGTGTCCTAACATCATGGAACACACCTATTGGACCATGTAGACTGGCAGTTAAGCCATTTGGGATGGTAGCTACCTGCACTGTTGTGGTCATTGTGCATCACTTGCTGGTCCATTCCTGGCCCAGTGATGGGTCGTACTGTGCTGCCTGTGAAGCCAAAGCAGTTATCCAGCAGGACGCCCATCTGGTGTATGCAGTCAGCATATGTTTGCAAACTGACTGGGTTTAATATATTGTTGCTCCACTCTGTGATTCTGCAATGGTGTCATGGATAAAATCTAACATGCACTTTGTTGCTGTGCACAAGACTGGTACTGGTCGTTGGCCAGATTGCTGCATCGTGTTGCTGTAATGGATTGGGGATGTCAGTCTGTGTCAGCTACAACACTTTTGGCTGTGAGTACCCCTGTGAGTACTAAAGGGGTACTCACAGCCAAAAATGACCACCAGAAGTGGTGTGTCATTTTTTCTCATCTTAACCTCTGGAAGACAGTCTTTCTACTCCACGTCATTGCCATTAAAAAATTGTATTGTCTCAATTACAAATCTGAATTGCTGGACCTTTTCATGTCATCAAATAATACATCTGATATTTCACTGTCCTCTAAATCGCATATCAAGTGCTCTCATGGCCGTTTTCAGGGACATTGTAGCCTGTACAAGAGCGATGCCCATTTCCCCAAGTAATAAAGCAGCAATTGTAAAACCTTCATTATGTTTCAGGACATGCACATGTGCAGCCTCAGACACTATGGAATCATGCTTGTCATTAGTAAACCCACTTGGAGTCTGCTTGAAGGACTGCATCCATACATGTGCAGTAGAGAAGCATCTCTGCACATGCATTCTACTGCCCTTGCAGCATAGTCACTGTGGGGATAAAAATTGTGGGTTTGCCTGTGGACGTTCAGAGAAGATGAAATTTACATCACATGGACCTGAGAGTACTTATGGACACAAAAAGTATTGTAAAAAGTAACCACTGCCTTAAGCCCCAGTGTCAATACATGATATTGAGTTTCTGCTCCTACAGCAACCCTTAGCCATCCATCAAACATCACTACCTACCATCTCTACCAACACAGCAATGGAAAAGACGAGTGGCAGTGCTTGTTCTCCTGTAGCAGTCTACATTCGTATTTGTGCCAAAACAGTTGTGTGATTATTACCCACGGAGATGGAGTCGGTAATAATCGTCGCTGTTTGTATGTGGGTGTGTGGGTGGCTACGTCCACACCTTAACTCGAGAAGAAATACAGATAGGATAGTCAAACTCAGCACAGATGTTCATCTTGACCTACCCTGGTCACCCATTAATTTTGGGGTCAAAAGGTCAAAGGTCAAGGTCGCAGAGCTACTTCGCACAAAGTCCCCTTATAATCTACTATATAAGCTTGCAATGATGGACTTTGGTATATCTAAGGGTAGGACTACCACATTGCACCTCTTGGCCTTGAATGTGACGTTTGACCTTGAAATTACTGCCGTCTATCTGTCTGTCTGTCTGTCTCTCTGTCTGTATGTATGTATGCGGGCGTGTGGGTGTGTATGTCCGCATTATAACTCGATAGCAAAGATAGATAGGATAATCAAACTCAGCACTGATGTTGATCTTGACCTACCCTGGTCACCTATTAGTTTTGGGGTCAAAAGGTCAAAGGTCAAGGTCACAGGGCTACCTGACATGTTTAGGAAGGCATCTGGCATGGGTCTGCATCTCACTTAAGTGCATTCTAGTTAGCATTGGTATCGTTTGTACTACTATTATTAGTGGTTGTAGTACAGATGTAGTAAATTGTGGTAAACACACAAAAAATAACTGGTTTTCTTCCAGGACTTTCAACCACATGTTATGATCCCATTCATTTGGTTGGTAGAGCAAAATTAGCATATAATCGAAAGAGGATTTAGTCTCCTTCCTTTGGGACAATAAAGTCTATCTTATTGTAAAACATTAGAATAATCAGTGTAAGTCCTCAGGGCCTGACTGAAAGCTCCACAGAAAGGAAGCGGTCAACACTGAACTTTTATGCTCAACATATTATATTTATTTATCGAGCATTATTTTGTCACAGTACATTGACATAATCTTATCTAATAAATTAGACAAATCACAGGAAAAGCCCACTTAAATTGTCTTCAATTCTGGGCCACTGAGTATCATCAAAACAGTTTTGATGAACAGGTCTTTGCTGCACGGTGGCGCGGTGGTTAGCAGCGTTGCCTCACAGCTAGAAGATCCCTGGTTCGCGTCCCGGTTAGGACGCCCGGAATCTTTCTGTGTGGAGTTTGCATGTTCTCCCTGTGCATGCGTGGGTTCTCACCGGGTACTCCGGCTTCCTCCCACAGTCCAAAAACATGCTGAGGTTAATTGATTATTCTAAATTGTCCGTAGGTGTGAACGAGAGTGTGCTTGTTTGTCTCTATATGTAGCCCTGTGATAGGCTGGCGACCTGTTCAGGGTGTCCCCTGCCTTCGCCCGAGTCGGCTGGGATAGGCTCCAGCCCCCCCGCGACCCTAGTGAGGAATAAGCGGTGTGTAGATAATGGATGGATGGATGGAAGGTCTTTGCAAAGGCAAGTTTATACACTGTAGCAAACAAGAACGTCTCTCTATATAATTGTCAACTGTTCTATCTGACTCAGTCTGATCATGTCCTGCATTGACACCAGTCACCTGAGGAAGAGTTGTCCTTTTCTTTTTCCTCACATATCTCACTAAAGCACGCGTGTCACATTCATCAAATGTCTTCTGTCAACAATTTCTCACCCTGTTTACTGATTTCTATCCCATAGATCTAAATGCAGATGTCACTTTAGCCACTGTTCCCATGGAGGCCAGCTGAACAGCCTTGGTGACTAAAGCTCCTGCCATCTGTGCCACAACAAAGAGCCCTCTTTTAAAGCCACTTAGATCTTTTTCTCTTGTCATCTTGATACAAAATCAAAACCAACTGGGCTGTTCAGCATTTTTATGCATGCCATGGAGCTTGTTCAAACCTTTAAGCTGCAGCCACGGGATGTTAATTGCTTATCTGTAAAATGCAGCACACCTGTCTGGAAGCGTCTGCATTCATTCCGTTTATTCATTCATTTATTTCTGCTTTTCCTTTCATTTGTCACCAAATTAACCAAGGAGGATGTTAACATGCTCTGTAAAGCTCAGTGGAACAATAGTGTTAGGTGATCAATCTTTCTGAGTCTGTCTTGCCTTTAACATTACATATGGTCATGTGATCTTTTGTGAATAGATTGTTATATATAATAGTTGCAGCTTTAAGAAATACTAACTAGTTATCAGCCTCATAAATAGTATTTATCACTGTGATAAACACTGACCACAAACCAACAACAACAGTTCTCCAGGTCTCATTGAACCATTAAAAAGCTGTGACCTCAATCATTTAGCTTTCTGTCCTTATTTTTGTCCACCACATACTGAAACCATCATCCTGTGAATCCCTCCACTCAGGGTGAGCGTGCATCACACAACTGCTGATCAACAGCTCACCCTGCAGAATGGCTTGTTGTTAGAGGATCAGTGGCTCTCTGGGGAGGATATAGTTGGCAGGGGAAGGGAAACGCACTACTTCTCCATGTAGAAACAGATCAATGTTCCACAGTTAAACATACCATCAATCACTCGGACGCATGGGACCTGAGACCCAGTGTCTCCACATATCCTCATTCATGATGATGAATAAACTATGACTCCTGGGACGATCCATCCACACCTCAAAGGATTCTGCCTTCAGTGGTGGTGCAACTTGGTCCCCATTTTATCTGGGTTTTTTATCTACAATGAGGTACAGTAAGGAATATAAGGAGTGTTTCTATACATTAGATGTGCTGAACAGCTGACGGTGTCTTCATTAATGTTGGAGAACAGCGCCATCTTGAGGTAATCTGTTGACAAGACATCGGCATCGCTTATTAAGAACAATAAAAAATGTTTTTATACAGTTATCTAAACCTGTGCATTAAGTGCAAAAACATAAATGCATAACTCAAAATCAGTCAAGCCATCATGATAAAATCCAGCCTATTTCAATAAGATAGAAGGGAAACATGCATTTTTATGCTTCTGCCAAGGAAAAATAATACCGTTGAGCTGCCTTATTGAATATTCAGTGATACTGAAACAAACATGTTATGCAGCCAGCTGACTAGCTTATACCATAACCCACAGGGGAGGTGTGCTCCAAAGACGTTATTCCTAGAGCTGACATTCTGTGCACAGTGTGCTGAAAAGCATGACAACATAGTATTTATTGCCTGTGGGCTGGATGTATGAAGTCATCTATATAAAGTACATAAATCAAAGCATCTAGTAAGCCCAATTCTTCAAGCACTACGACAACACATGTTCAGATTTCTTATGGTTCCCCTAATGCAAAAAGTAGGATTCACCAAACACTAGACAATAATAAAGATTACAGGCAGCACAACAGTGGAGTGGCTTGCACTGTTACCTTACAGCTACAAGGTCCTGGGTTCTCACTGGGTTCTCTCCGTATGAAATGTTCATGTTCCCCCTGTGCCTGTGTGTGTTTTCTAGTGACAGTCTAATGACTTGCTACATTGGTAAATCTAAATTGGCTGTAAGTGTAAGTGTGATTGTCTGTCTGTTTCTGTTGGCCCTGCGTTGGACTGAAAACCTGTCCAGGATGCCCGCTGCTTTTGCCCCAAGTCAGCGGGGATAGGCTCCAGCTCCTCCTCCACAGGATGAAGCAGTAGATGGACAGATATAGATTATCTACTTACAGATCGCTCTATTATTACTATTATTACTATTGTACTATACTACTATAATTACTATTGTGCACAAGCCATGCTACATGGACTTCTGAGCATATATTTTTATCAGTTGTAGGGAAGAGGTCACTGCAATAATATGAACTTGTGGTATAAAGTTCCATCATGTATGATCGTCAGCTCCACTCCCACTCCACCTTTTGGGTTATTTTTGGATTCGCCAGGAGACTGGAGGAGTCAGAAACTACCAAGATAGTGACGGCTGGATCCACCACACACTGAGCTTCAAAACAGCTCCGTGGGTGATGCTACAGAGGGTTTGTACATCATTTCAATACAGTCAGTGCATGTATGTGTGGCTGAAGGTATCAGAGTGAACATCACACTTCTTATTTATTGGACTTTGAATGGCTTGCAAATTTTTTTACAATGTCAAAATGAGCATAAGGGTGAGGTCTGAGGATCTTTATCTCCTTCTGAATGTAAAAGCTGCCTGTGAGTGTCAAACTGCAGATACATCATGTTGACCAGAGAACACAGTGAAGTAAAATGTTAACTAAAACTTGTCCTTTATATCTTTCAGTAGCTTTTAATGCTCTGCTCTGTTTAAGAAATAAAAATATAATATTGCTAATCTATGTGTGAAAAACACTTTTGGTTGTTTGGCATGTAGTTCAGAAGGCAATGCCTCATCACTATCATTCTTTTCTCCAATTTGGCGCAATGAACATTTCAACCTCACAAAAAGTGGCATGGGCTTTAAATTATGGTCAAGTAAGGGTATAAGTACGATACAGGATCTGTACAAAGACAGCACTCTAGTATCCTTTGAGGAATTAAAGATGAGATATGGCCTGTCACAGAAACACTTTTTAAAAAATTCACAACTTAGGAGTTTTGCTTTATTTTGGTGAGCTCAAATAATTCAGTTCAACAACCATCTTTGTCAAGAATTTACCACAAAAAGCTGCTTAAGCATGGGTCAAGTTACCAAGTTATACAGTATGTTGGTCAGTGACCATAAAGACACCAGTGAAATAAGAGACAGCAGTGGATTTAAGACTTACATGATGTGATGGACCCATCAACAACTGGCACCATGCAGTGTTGGTAATATTCCTTCATTTCAAACAAATAATCACCAACACATTTTTTTTTTTTTTGTGAAGAATGTTTATTTTCTTTGATTTACATTATGATACTGTTTAGAATTTGAGTGCACACATTTTGGTTAACATTTAGTTGTCATAAGTTTATCAGACTGCTTGAGTTGTATCTGTTTCTTTGTTTCTCCATGTGCTGCTGAGTTCCTGGCTAAAGGGGGAGGCGGAGTTTAAGACGGCCTTTTATGCTGGAAGACAAGAAGTGGAAGGTGCCAACTCTCACTGCTGGGTAGGGGAGTCCTATATTGCAGGGGCTTCAAGAAAAGCAGCATACAGACATTTCTTTGGGTTTTGGGGTGATATTAGTACTTAGTATTTTCATAGATCCCAGAGCTTTAGAATTGGCAGAAGTACAATGGATTCAGTCGGAGTTCTATACTGAGATGTAAGAAAAGCAGTTATTAATAAAGAAGCACTGCTTGCTGTTTTTATTGATATTGAAAAAGCGTATGATAGCTTGTGGCGAGAGGGTTTATTGATTAAACTATTTGATGCAGGGGTAAGGGGGAGAATGTTCTCCTGGATTAAGGATTTCCTAAATAACAGATCTCTTCAGGTTAGGGTGAACCATGAATGTTTGGAAAAGGTTAGCATTTTGAATGGTACTCCTCAGGGATCGGTAATTAGTCCTGTGCTTTTCAATGTAATGATTAACGATATTTTTAAAAATATCGATTCAAGATTTGGAAAATCTCTTTTTGCTGATGACGGCGCAATTTGGCGCAGAGGCAAGGATGAAAAATTTTTACTTGAGCATACCCAGATTGCCTTGAACCAAATAGTTCAATGGGCAAATTGCTGGGGCTTTAAGATTTCGGCCTCAAAGAGTAA